>CAUYTI010049280.1:0-12356 GCA_963575145.1 Galago senegalensis
ACCACAGGCGCCCACCAAACGCCCGGCTATTTTTTGGTTGCAGCCATCATTGTTGTTTGGCGGGTCCGGGCTGGATTCGAACCCACCACCTTAGGTGTACGTGGCTGGTGCCTTAGCCACTTGAGCCACAGGCGCCGAGCCCGTCAATTTTCAATTACAGAACAGAATAACTGAATATATAAAGAATGGAAAAACAAAGTTCTGTGCCTATGCAGAAAACTATAGACAAAAAGGTAAATAGTTTAAACCTAACCATCATATAAATTTAAAAAAAAGAGAGAGAGAAACAGTTTCTGTCAGAGGTTTGCTTCTGTCAGGTTAGAAGTATGGTGGCAAGGCATGAAAGATTACAGCTCACCGCACGCAGCCTCAAACTCTTAGTCACGAACAATCCTCCTAGCTCAGTGTTTTAAATTGCTCAGATTAAAGGCCCATGCCACTGCACAATTTTCAAAAGTCAATTTAATCATCTGTTTAATCATCAGCATCAATATGGCAACACTTAAATTGCTTTACTTTTTCCATGAACTCAAACACATATAGCTCACTTTGTACCAGATTTCACAAAACTCAGGATATACCTAAATTAGAAAGCATAAGCTAAAAAAGGTGAAACTGTAGCCACTTCGATTGTTATGTTGAGAGGCAAGAGTTTGAAATCAGGTTAAGTTTTTTTTCTTTTTTTAGAGACAGAGTCTATGTCACCCTTACCAGCATGCTGTGGTACCATATCTCACAGCAACCTCAAACTCTTGGGCTTAAGCAATTCTCTTGCCTCGGCCTCCCAAGTATCTGGGACTGCAGGGGCTGGCCACAACACCCATCTATCTTTTTATTGTGGTTGTCATTGTTGTTTAAGATGGCCTGGACCAGGTTTGAACCCACCAGCCTGGGTGTATGTGGCTGGCACCCTACCCACTGAACTACAGGCACTGCCAAAATCAGGTTAAGTTTTTTTTTTTTTTTGAGACAGAGCCTCAAGCTGTCACCCTGGGTAGAGTGCCATGGCATCACAGCTCACAGCAACCTCCAACTCCTGGGCTCAGGTGCTTCTCCTGCCTCTGCCTCCCAAGTAGCTGGGACTACAGGGCCGCCCCACAACACCCAGCTATTTTTTGGTCACAGCCATCATTGTTGTTTGGCAGGCTCTGGCTGGATTCAAACCCACCAGCTCAGGTGTATGTGGCTGGTGCCTTAGCTGCTCGAGCCACAAGCACCAAGCCCGAAATCAGGTAAGTTTTAGAGAGGACACAATGTTTACAGAAATGAAATTCTATTAGTCAATTTCTAAAACACTGCTGTATTACAAACAAGAAAAATTTCCCTTGGGGCCATGGTATTTAATTATGTGAACAGAATAAAAAAATCATCTTTTCTAATTTAATGAAAAAATTGGGTTTTTGTTTTCTGTGAGTTATATGTAACTCACAACATATTTATTGAATTTTTTCCTGAGAATTGAGTCTTTTGTCATTCCATAAGTAATAGTTGTGTTTGGAGTGGACTTTCAGTGGTCTCGGCTGATGAACTCTGAATCTTCCCCTAAGTAGGTGCAACAAAGTCTTGCTACTAACTGTTGTATGAATTCTGTTCAAAGAGTGGAGGCAAAATGTGCAATTGGAATGAATCAAAGAACACAAAACCTTGTATGTATGATGTGCTGGAGCTATGGCTGGAACAGGGTGACAGGAAGTGGGGAAAACATGCTGACTGATAACAGAGGATTCACAGCTTCATAAGGCCCCAAGTTGTGAGTTAAATACAACTCATATAGCAGTTACTATAGTAACTCAATACTATAATGACACATAAAAATTTTCAAAATGAAAATTATAAAAAGAAATTTACCTCTTTTGAATCATCTATTCTCTCAAAATACACAAAAGCAAATCCTCGGGATCGTCCAGTTCGCTGATCATAAACCACATTGACACCACTTAAGGGTCCATATCGAGAAAACACTTCACGAAGATCTCTCTCTGTTGTATACAAACTGAGGCCAAAAACTCCAAGACATGTGTTTGGATCTGGATTTGCCTATTGAATAAACATGTTATTTAAATTTAATTATAATTCCAAATTAAAATCACAACTAAAAAGCACAGAAATACTTTATTTTTGAGACAGAGCCTCAAGGAGTCACCCTGGAAAGAGTGCCATGGCATCACAGCTCACAGCAACCTCCAACTCCTGGGCTCAAGCGATTCTCCTGCCTCTGCCTCCTAAGTAGCTGGGAATACAGGTGCCCGCCACAACACCCGGCTATTTTTGGTTGCAGCCGTCGTCGTTTGGTGGGCCCGGGCTGGATTTGAACCCACCAGCTCAGGTGTATGTGACTGGCGCCTTAGCTGCTTGAGCCACAGGCGCTGTGCCATTTTATTTATTTATTGTTGGAGACAGAGTCTTACTTTGTCACCCTTGGTAGAGTGCTGTGATGTCACAGTTTACAGCAACCTCCAACACTTGGGCTCAAGTGATTCTCTTGCCTCAGCCTCCTGACTAGCTAGGACTAGAGGCGCCTGCCACAATCTCCAGTTATATTTAGATAGGAGGTCTCACTCTGGCTCAGGCTGGTCTTGAACCTGTGAGCTCAGGCAATCTACCTGCCTTGGCCTCCTCCTAAGATTACAGGTGTGATCTACCATGCCCAGCAGAAATACTTTATTTAGAATACTTCACCCAATACATGAATACAGTAGAAGCTCTGTAAATTGACCACAAAGGATCTGGAACAGAGGTGGTCAACATAAGAAGTCCATGTGCTGCACAGCTCATCTAAGAAAATTAGGTCAGCTTAAGGAGGCAGTCAATGTAGGGAGGTGGTCAACTATAGAGGTTCTACTGTATAACTGCTTCTAGTTATTTGGAAGTAAGATTTTGGGTGGCATCTGTGGCTCACTGAGTAGGGCACCAGCCCCATATACCGAGGTGGTGGGTTTGAACCCAGCCTTGGCCAAATTGCAACAACAACAAAATGGCCGAGCATTGTGGCAGGCGCCTATAGTCTCAACTACTTGGGAGGCTGAGGCAAGACAATCACCTAAGAGCTAGAGGTTGCTGTGAGCTGTGATGCCACAGGACTCTACCAAGGGCAACAAAGTGAGACGCTATCTTAAGAAAAAATGAATGGAAGATTTTAGGAAAACAAAAGCAGATGAACCACATTTTACAATTCATAGTACACTCCAGCCTTCTTTGGAATGTTACTTCCCAGCTATATCTTGAATGAAAGTGTTTCTACATTCTAGCCCTGAAATTTTCATAATGTATCCTAAGAATTCACCCTCAGTTTAATAACATTATTTTTAATTTATTCAAATGTTTCATATTACTTATAGATCTATAATTAACATGACTTCATCTCTAATTGTTGACTTAGACTCCCTCACCTTCATTTTTTATTCTTTAGCCAAGGTATTCTTTCAATGTTTTCACAATCCAGATTTAAAAAAATAAATGTATAGATACCAAAGCATCATTAAATAATGACACATTCTACCATAGTTAGATGAGTCAATATCACGTGGGAGAAGCACAGCACCGCATAGCAATTAAGCACAGGAACTGTACTGGTCAAAACCTGGTCTTTGCCAGTAAGCAAAAACCAAATCGAACAAAACCAAAACCCCCTACCCCATGTCACACAACCAAGACTCAATCTCCTTATCTATAACATAACTCACACCTCACAGATATTAAGAGTATTTAAATGTACTAAACAGAAGTGTTAGCTTGTATCACTATGGTTTTCAGCATTTCCTTAGTATCCCCATGGTAAAACTTTGTATCCCAATATTATCAACCCAGTTTACACTATTTATTTTTTTTTGGACACAGTTTCTCCTTCTGTTGCCCAGGCTAGAATGCCATGGAGTGATTCTAGATCACAGCAACCTCCTGGATTCAAGTGATCCTTCTACCCCTCCTTACCCCTGAGTAACTGGGATTACAGGGGCCCATAACAATGCCCAGCTAATTTTTCTATTTTTAGTAGAGATGGAGTCTTGCTCTTGCTCAGGCTGGTCTCAAACTCCTGAGCTCAAGGGATCTTCCTGCCTCGGCCTCCAGAGTGCTAGTAGGGAGTGGCTGGTGCCCCAACCACTGAAGTAGGCAGGTTCCAATTTGGCCCAGGCCTGCTAAACAACAACTGCAACAACAAAAAAATAGCCAGGTGTTGTGGCAGCTACTTAGGAGGCTGAGGCAAGAGAATAATAGCTTGAGTGCAAGAGTCTGAGGTTGCTGTGAGCTGTGATGCCATAGCACTCTACCGAGGGCAACATAGTGAGACTCTGTCTCAAAAAATAAAAATGAAACACAAATTTCATCTGTTTTTTTAACTATTCAGAAGTCAAGAGAAAATATATTCCCTTTGCGTTATCTGTCACAAAACATATGATATTTCACTATGTATATGACTAAGCATATAGGGAAGAGAAAAGTTTTTACAAACCACATACCCTGCTGCCTGTATGTCTTCTCCGGTTAGACATTGGAGAATGACTTCGGCTCCTTCGTCTCCGGTATTCTGGTGTATATGACCTACTCCGAGATCGTCTCCTGTGAGAGTGAGAGTGGGATCTGGATCGAGTGTAACGTCTATGAGAATGCCTCCTTGACCTCGACCTTTGAGAGAAATAAATTTATGTAATAATATTGGAACCAACACCCTTCCCTTTTCCAGGGTGTATACACTGGCCCTTCCTTTTCTTCTCCAGGCAAAGGGTATTACATATGTATCTTCCTCTTGCTTTCTTGAATCACTTTAACTTCTTCCCTACTCTTAGTCAATACCTTCTATGCTCACCCTTTTCACAGTAATATTACAACACAAACACGGTAAGGCTCTACCTTTTTTTTTGTGGAGATGGAGTCTCATTTTTATAACCCTTGGTAGAGTGCCATGGTGTCACACAGCTCATAGCAACCGCCAGGCAGTTCTCATGCCTCAGCCTCCTGAGTAGCTGGGACTACAGGCACCTACCTACCACAACACCCGGCTGTTTTATTTTTTTGTTGTTGCAGTTTGGCTGGAGCTGGGTTTGAACCAGTATATGAGGCCAGCACCCTACCCACTGAGCCACAGGCACCACCCACCTCTACCTTTTTTAAAAAGAAAAAAAGGAAAAACATCAAGTACCATAATAAAATCCTTTAGATTCTGGACATTTCATTCATTGCTAAGGATCATTTCCTTCCCATCTTTTTTTTAGCTTGTATAATCTGCTAAATTATTTCACGAACAACCTAAATGCCCATTTCATCTAACATACTTTTGAAGTCTTCATTTACAGATGCTTTCTACAGCACCTCTTCCATCTACTGCCGCTTCCCCACTTCATCACCTATCTCATTAGTCCCAAAAGCTCTCAGTCTTCTTTCTTTGCCTAAAAGATCAATCTAACAAATTCATTCAATCATTTATTTAGAGACAGGATTTTGCTCTATTGTCCAGGTGTAGTGGCACAACCATAGCTCCCTATAACTCCTGGGCCAAAGCAGTTACCCTGCCTCAACCTCCAAGTAATCCAACATTCTCATTTACCATTCATAAGATCCACCTTACTAAACTTACTCAGACCAGTAGTGATGACAGGCATACAAAATAACTCTACAGGGCATTCAATAAATGTTGTTAAGTGTTAAGGGCCCCAAAGTTACTAAAGAGATCCCATGGGGAAAGGGAATAAAACTAGTAAGGGACAATTTTACAAAACAAAGGTGAACAATTCCCACTTTCCTTAGCAGTACTAATTTATAGTCCCGGTTTTTAAACTAAAAGAAAAAAAATCCTTCATTTAAAATATATATATTTTTTGTTTTTGGAGACAGAGTCTCACTTTGTTACCCTTGGTTGAATGCCATGGCCTCAAAGCTCACAGCAACCTTAAACTCCTGGGTTTAAGCAATTCTGTTGCCTTAGCCTCCCAAATAGCTGGGACTACAGGTGGCTGCCACAGTGCCTGGCTATTTCTAGAGACAAAGTCTTGTTCTGGCTCAGGCTGGTCTTGAACTTGTGAGCTCCCGCAATCCACCAGCCTCGGCCTCCCAGAGTGCTAAGATTACAGGCGTGAGCCACCATGCCAAGCCTGTCAATTGTTATTTTTAAACAGCAATGAAAAGACATCAAAACTCTTCAAAAGAGTCCCTACCTTTTCTTTAAATGAGACAGTGACAAATACCATAAAAAGGAAATTAAGAGTAGGAAATAAGTGCATGCTAATTTATTTTATTGGGTGGCAAATGTTTTAAGAATTATCTGTGGGAAGAGAATTCTAGGCTGACGGCAGCAAGTGCTATGGCACTAAGTTAAAAATATACTCATTTCTATACTCAAATTCTACACTTATTCTGTGCATGTGGATTTAATAATTGAGCCATCAGTAAATCAAACACTGGGTTAAAGCCCATATAATAGAAATTGTCTTAACTGCAGATCTCAAGAAAAGTACAGCCTTTTCAAAGATTCTTCTGTCTTATGCACCTTTGCAAGCAGACTCTCTTTGAAGACAAATTCTTTATCTTTACCCAAGAAATAACAATGACTTATCTAACCATCCAGGTCATTTTTAACCTTTTTATCTCACCCCAGTACATCTGAGACATCTGACAGAAATTAATTTTACAGTAAATCACTAAAGCATTTGTTTCTGCTGGTGGTGGTGGTGAGGTTCCACATCACCTAGGTAGTCCCCCCTTCCCTCACCTTGGCCCAAGTACATCTGACCAGAGCTCCACTCTGGACCAGAGTCACAATCATCAGGTGAAACATATATAGCTGGAATGTGAATTTTAAAAATGCTTCTGAATCACTCTGATCACCAAGCAAATACACCCATCAACTTTCTCGATTCTAAATTATATGCAAGTCTCCAATGGAGAAAACTGCCCTTTTGTTGTACTGGCTATAGTGCAGCAACACTATCACAGCTCCCTACGACCTCAAACTTTCAGGCTCAAGCAATCTTCCTGCCTCAGCCTCCTGAATAGTTGGGACTACAATCACATGCCACGACACCCAGCTAATTTTTCTATTTTTTTTTGTAGAGATGGGGTCTCTCATTCTTGCTCTGGCTAGTCTTGAACTCCTGACCTCAAGCGATCCTCTTGCCTTACCTCCCAGAATACTAGGTTTATAGGCTTGAGAACCATCATACCTAGCCTCAATCAATACTTAATTTGTATTAATAGCTAGTATCCAATAGATTGCCAGCGCCAAGAGATGATTCTTACCTAAGTCTTTATCTAGAACGTATTTATTCCTGTATTTTGTGAGACATGGTCTCACTCTACTGCCCCAACTAGAGTACAGTGGCACCATCTTATCTCACTGCAACTTTGAACATGTGGCAAAGCCTCTAGAGTAGCTGGGACTACAGGCATGTGCCACTACACTTAATTTTTGGTAGACAGGGTCTTGCTATGTTGCCCAGGTTTGTCTTGAACTCCTGGTCTCAAGCAATCCTCATTAGGCTCCCAAACTACTAGGATTATAGGTTTGAGTCACTGTACCTGGCCAATTAGTCATTTTTATTTTTATTTTTTTGAGACAGAACCTCAAGCTATTCCCCTGGGTAGAGTGCCGTGGCATCACAGCTCACAGCAACCTCCAACTCCTGGGCTCAAGTTAGTCTCTTGCCTCTGCCTCCCAAGTAGCTGGGACTACAGGCACCTGCCGCAACGGTTGGCTATTTTTTGGTTGCAGCCATCACTATTGTTTGGCGGGCCGGGCTGGATTCAAACCCGCCACCTTAGGTGTATGTGGCTGGCGCCTTAGCCACTTGAGCCACAGGTGCCGAGCCAGTCATTTTTATTTTTAAACTTTGAAGAACACTACTTCATGATTTTGAGCCTTCGGTGAAATTTCTACACAAAGTAAGGCCAATTACTCCCTCTGTCATAAAAAACCCAAGAAGAACATTTAAGTATATTATTTTAAACACACTTACCTGGATTTTGATCTTGATCGAGAATGGGATTCAGAGTGTTTCGAAACCCTTGATGGACTACGAGATCCTGACCTGCTCTCCGATTTTACACGAGCAGGAGTTCCCGTTGGAGATTTTGACTGAGAGCGAGACTCCTAACAAAGAAGACAGTATTACAAATGGCACTGGTCACGTAGATGCCTAACACCTAACATTTAAAGTACCGTAATTATTTATATTGATTGCTCCTGAAAAACAAATGGTTAGGCAACACCCTCCAGAAAAAAATTTCAGCTCATTAATAACCCCTCGTTAATACTGCTAACTATCCTCAATAATTCCCTACTTGCACCAGATCACCAATTCTCTATTAACTAAGTAATCATGCAAATTCATCTACAACTTGATCATACAGACACTGGAACATAAACCATACATTTACTTAACCTAGGACCCATTCATTCTTCCAGATTCTTTTAATTCTACTTCACTCTTGCTTTCTACTTCTCTTCATTCTTCATTGAGTTTTTCATTTTTCATACTTCGTGTATTCTTCCCCAATTCAAACAATTCAAAATAGCCTTAAAAAAATATTCAAGTGCTTCTATCTGACCAATCTTCTGTTCAATTTTTTCCCCCATTCAATTTTAATTTTCTGATCTTTAATACTTTTCATTAGCCTTCTTTTATCTTGATTTATCTTCCACATTCTTGGAAAAAACTCTTCAATTTCTTCACGAACATTAACCTTAATGGAAAAAGAACATTTAGTATATTTAAGCACGTGGGGATTATAAAACTCTGCTGGAGTTCAGAAATGTTATCTACCAAATGGAAAAGCCAGCAGGTAAAGTGCAAATAACTACTTTATTTTAAAAAAACCAATTTTATAGTCTTTAAAATTGTTTAAAAGTCTAGTTTCTAATAGAGTTCACTGAATTTCACTAAATTTTTTTTACCATACTCTTCACCCTCCTCCCGTTTTCATGTTTCATTCTAGTTCCTAAAATGTAAACAATTTTAATATATTTAATTCAAATATAAATCTAACATTAACTATAGTCCCCCCCCACCTAAATGTTAAATTTCCTCTATAACCTGGAGATTCGTAAAATAAGCTCTCACTAAGTCATGCTAAGAAATCAAGATACAGTTGAAGCAAAGCATCCCAGGCTGAAATATTTGTACACACCTATCTAAACTGGTACATTATAGCATACACGCCAAGGGGAAAAAAGGGGTAAAATTTACTACACCTTCTCCCAATTTTGTTTAACCACTATCTTTGCTTACTCTGACTTAACCAGAAATAATCTGTTCTGAAGACAGACAAGCATACTGAAAAAACCAAGGCAAAGAAGAAATCCTTACAAGCTCCCCCCTTGGCTTAACTCCTGAAATGATGCATTTTTGCTAAAAGTAATGCAAATGCTCTATTTTCACAAAATATCACAATGTCCAAGGCACAAAATTCACATCATGATCTTTATCTTTGATATATACCTCTTTTGCTCATAGTTTATACATATATAATTATACATTTATGTATTCTTGTACTTCCTTCAGTTATTATATCCTTTATCAGATAACTAGTTTCTGAAAAAGCTAAACATGAGTAAAAGCTTTCCAAATAATATAATTTATAACTGATTTAAAGCTTATGTATGTGTTTTGAGACAGTGTCTTATTCTAATGCCCAGGCTAGAGTGCCTAGCTCATAGCAACCTCAAACTGGGTTCAAGTGATCTTCCTACCTTAGCCTCCACAATGCCCAGATAATTTTTTTATTTTTAGTAGAGATGGAGTCTGGGTGTTGCTCAGACTGGTCTTGAACACTATTTAGCTCAAGGGATCCTCCCACCTTGGCCTCCCACACTGCTAGGATTACATGCAGGAACCACCATACCAAAAACTTATTTTTTAATTTGACAGGTATAATTATGATCAAACAGGATGTACCATTTGGTTTTTCTATCCATTTAAGCCTTGATTATTACTGTAAATAATTATCCAATTTCAAAACAATTTTCATTTATGCCATAATACTATTTTAAACTTTTAAAAACATCTTTTTTTTTTTTTTTGGAGACAGAGTCTCACTATGTTGCCCTGCGTAGAGTGGCATGGCGTCACAGCTCACAGCAACCTTTAACTCGTGGGCTTAAGTGATTCTCTTGCCTCAGCCTCCCAAGTAGCTGGGACTACAGGTGTCTGCCACAACACCCAGCTATTTTCTTTGTTGTAGTTGTCATTGTTGTTTGGCAGGCCCAGGCCGGGTTCGAACCTGCCACCTCCGGTGTATGTGGCTGGCACCCTAATCTCTGAGCTACAAGCACTGAGCCTAAAAACATCTTTCTTAAGACTTCCTTTACTTCAAGTTTACTATCAAAAGATTTATCAAGAACTGTACTATAATGCCACTAGGTCTAAACAAAGATGAAAATAACACTGAAATAAATATACAGCTACCTTTCTGTCCAATACCAACCCATTTAGCTATCTAGAAGTCTTTCACTACACCTCAGATAACCCTCCACAAATTCCTTGATAGATGACTGAAGCACACAGAGCAATTTGGGGATTTTCCCTCATTGAAACTGTATAAAAGCAGCATATTCAGTATGAGAAACATAAAAAGGTATTGCTAACTTGCTTCCAATTTAAGTTTCATAGGGTGGTTCATTAAACTGCTAAGAATATCTCCTCCCTTTGGCTTTCCCTTCTATAAAACAGACTCTCTGGCATAATGTTCATTTATGCTACTGTTGAATAGCAGTAGCTGAAACATTATCTATGAATACCACCACAACCTTTGTTATACACAACATATCAGAAGGCTTTGCTCTGTAAGAGGAAAACCTTTAATTTTACTAGTAAAGAATTAAAAAAAAATCTTATTGTAAACAAGGTAAATTGGTAACATCTTTAAATAAACCCCAGTTCTGTAGTAGTAACAAGAGTGTTAAGGTATGACAGCAAGTCTTTTTTTCTGAAAGCTATCAGTGTATTTTAAAAGAAGCTCAGCTTTTTACTATCAAAGGTATTATAAATAACTAACCTCTTTTCTCTTTTCATCTGAGGAAACTCTAAATCTGAATACATTTCTTCATGGAATCATCCAAGATTAAAAGTCCTCTCAACTAAATCCTAGTTACAACATTTTTCCTATCATTTTAACTTCCAGAAACAATCTAGAGACTTTCTTAAAAAGTCAGTAACTTTTTTTTTTTGAGACAGAGCCTCAAGCTGTCCCCCTGGGTAGAGTGCCGTGGCATTACAGCTCACAGCAACCTCCAACTCCTGGGCTCAAGCGAGTCTCTTGCCTCCGCCTCCCAAGTTGCTGGGACCACAGGCGCCCGCCACAACGCCTGGCTATTTATTTTTGGTTGCAGCCGTCATTGTTGTTTGGCGGGTCCAGGCTGGGGATTCGAACCCGCCACCTTAGGTGTATGTGGCTGGCGCCTTAGCCGGTTGAGCTATAGGCGCTGAGCCTCCTTGTGTTAATCTTGTACATAATCTTGTTAGGCTTATACAAAGCATTTCATTTGCAGGGATGCTAATGTTAATGGTATTGCATTTTTAATTTCATATTCCACTCAATCGCTACAGGTATATAGGAAAAGAACTGAATTTTATACATTAATTTTGTATCCTGCAACCTTGATATAATTGCTTCTTAGTTCCAGGAGATTACTTTGGCAATTCTTTCAAAATATTAGGGCATCAGTAAACAAATATCACTCCCATGATGTGGTGACATTTAGGTAAAATTTTGTTCTTCTGGCTCCGTAGAACCAGTTTTCTGTGATCACTCACTTACCGATAGGTCAGAGATAGCACATTTAGAATCAGAACATGTGTGCTAGCTCTGGTGGTAGAGTAGCAAGCATAGCTGCCTTCCAGAAAGAGTGTGCTAGGAAAAAATCCTAAAAGATCATACCGTGTTTCCCCCAAAATAAGATACTGTCTTATATTTATTTTTTCTCAAGAAGACACTCTAGGCTCAGAGCCTGTGGCTCAAGTGGCTAAGGCACCAGTCACATACACCTAAGGTGAAAGGTTTGAATCCAGCCTGGGCCCGCCAAACAATGATGACTGCAACCAAAAAAAATAGCCAGGCGTTGTGGCAGGCACCTGTGGTCCCAGCTACTTGGGAGGTGGAGGCAGGAGACTCGCTTGAGCCCAGGAGTTGGAGGTTGCTGTGAGTTGTGATGCCACAGCACTCTACCCGGGGGGAAGACACTCTGGCCCTTATTTTTAGGGGATGTCTTCCTCTCCACGCTGAAATGTATGGCGTGGCTATGCAGATACGCTGCATAGCCACACCCATCACTAGGTCTTATTATCAGGGTAGGGCTTATATTTAACAAATGCATAGAAATCCTGCTAGGACTTATTTTTTGGGTAGGTTTTATTTTGGGGGAAACACGG
>CAUYTI010049283.1:0-27526 GCA_963575145.1 Galago senegalensis
ATGCCACGGCACTCTGCCCAGGGGGACAGCTTGAGGCTCTGTCTCAAAAAAAAAAAAAAAAAAAAAAAAGAAAAAGAAATCGAGACCCTGTCAACAAGCAGGGGCCATGACCTTTCTGTGCACAGTAGCCACCTTTTTATACTATTTCCTAAAATCTTTAAAGAGAAAATTAGAACAGAATGAGGGAAATCACTTGCACCCTCATCTCCCACCATGAAAATTCTTGAAAATGTCAATGATTTGCTCATTTTTTTTCAAAAAAAAATTTTTTTTGAGGTTTTTGGCCAGGGCTGGGTTTGAATCCACCACCTCCAGCATATGGGGCCGGCGCCCTACTCCTTTGAGCCACAGGCTCCACCCAGAAAAAAATTTTTGTTACTACTGAGTATGAAGTACTCAGCAGGCACTATACCAGCAGTAGGCCACAGGCTGGGAGGGGGCACAAGTCTTTGAAAGGGCTGCATAAGAACTGTGAAAGGCGCCCATAAAAGTGCTGAAGTGGATCTCAGGAACTAGGAAAGGGGCATAGGCCAGGGAAACCTTGGCCCCTTAGCTACGGGGACAGGGGCAGGAGGAGAAGACAAGTCTAGCCAGAATAACAGGGGCAGCACCTACACAGGCAGGGAGCCTGGGACAAGCACAGCGTGAAAGAAATGCAAACAAAATGGCGAGCACCGTGAGGGAGAGGAGGGTAGGAGAGGCCAGCCACAGCCTTCTGTGCCAGGGAGCTTTGCCAGCCACTTCCAGGCACTGCAGGCTCTACCTGCAAAGCATAAACCAGCTGCAGGTCAGGGTGGGCAGAAGGATTCCCGCTACTTCTGGATTAAGAACCAACCATCACGCTAGCAGGAGTGGAACAGCAGGGCGGTGATAGGAAGAATCGAGCGTATGTCCCACCCAGAAAATAATGAATATACCAATCCCTGCCCCTCCAACCCTTTAAATCCCCATCCACAGTAACCCACGTGTGGAATTCCTTTCTGACTTCACCCCGCCTGACCCAGGTGGAATAAAGACCACGTTGCCACACAGAACCAAGACTCCACTTTCCTTTGTTTTACTGCCTCTGAATCATCTTTCATCTTTGGGCCATAACCTCAGGCAGCAGCCCCAAGGACAGCATTTTTACTGTCCATCTGTCCAGTAAAAATAGCTCCTGCCTACAAGTACATAAGCACAAATCTGCAAAACTGTTGCTGTTTTGAATAAGTAAGCATACTGCACACATTTATAATTGTTCTATTGACTGCAACTATTTCATACCTACACCCAAATAAGTTTGTATACTCAATGCAACATCAGAATCCTTAACAATAATTAGCCAGACAAGTTGGAACTGAGTTAAAACAACTATTAAAGAACACATCCATTTAACGTGTTGGTCTCCAATTTTAAAATTCTTGAAAGCAATGACCACCTCTTACTAATTTCTGAACCCAGTCCTTCTTCCTCCCAACACCAGCACCTACAGCAGGTATCTAATAAATGTTTACTGTATTATGCAATAACACCATGCATTTATGAAATAGCTTTGAAAAATGAAAATGAGGAAAGAGTTTATACACTGGGCTTAGGAATTTTATAAACAAGTGTAACAACAGTGTTTGTATAGGACTTTCTGGTTTATGAAAAGCTTTCATATATCTTCTGTCAGTCAAGGCCCACATTAACCCAATGGGAAAGCATTCCTTTCCCCTCACTTAGAAGAAACAGAAGCTAAGAAATTAAATTATCTGCCCAAGGTCACATGGAGTTGTTCACTGACCAAGGACTCTGAAACCCACGTCTCCTGACTGACTCAAAGGCTACTGTTCTTTCCACATTCAGTTAATTTAAAAATATATAGAGAGAAAAAAAATATTTGCTAAGCAATCTACTAACATGCTGAGAAATAAAGTGGTGAACACTCATGAAACTTATAGTCCAGAAAATGAAAAAAAGATCTTAAACAATAAAATAATTACAAGTGTATAAGAACAATGGGGGGGTCTACACTGAGGCTCCTTACTGGGCATCTCTCAAGGATAAGAGGTAGTGCTGTATTTAATGCCTAGGGTATTTCTTCTTTACCTTATGTTGAATCACTTAAGTCAACATACAGGCATCCATCCACCCATTTACTATTGTTAAAGCTTCTCCTACTTGGAAGGTGCTTTCAAATTACCTAGGGATCTTATTAAAATGCATTCTAATCTAAGGATTGGGACTTGAAACCCTGCACTTGCATTTTTACCATGCAGTGAGGTGGAACCAAAGCCCCATACTGTAAGCTGTCTAAAGCAGACTTCTCAAGGATGATGTTATGTGGAGTTATTGATCCCTTCAGTGCTGGGGCTGCCTTCTGTCACCAGAGGGCCAAGAGCAGCTTTTAAGATGACAGTTGTATTTCTTCCTAGATGTTGAATGACATAAATGTCTCTAACAGGTAGTCACTAAACACTGCAATACCTCACAAATATGTTCCCACCTGAGAAAAAGCTAAAATCCATAGAGCTCAATTGACACACATTTTCATTTCCACGTATTGCCATTTCGAACTGTACTTTTTGCTTTAGTTTGGTTCTGGCTACAATTGGGGCACTCTACCAAGGGCGACAAAATGAGACTCTGTCTCAAAAAAAAAAAAAAGAAAAAGAAATGTAATCTTTTTAAATTTTTAATTCTTAAGGCTGGGCACAGTGGCTCTCACCTGTAATCCCAGCACTCTGGGAGGCTAAGGCAGGTGGATGCCTAAGCTCAAAAGTTCAATACCAGCCTCAGCCAGAGGGAGACCCTGTCTCTAAAAACAGCCAGGTATTGTGGCAGGTGCCTGTAGTTCCAGGTACTCAAGAGGCTGAAGCAAGAGAATTGCTTATACCCAAGAATTTGAGGTTGCTGTGAGCTATGACACCATAGCACTTTACCAAGGGCAATAAAGGGAGATAGTCTCCAAAAAATAAAAATAAATAAAAAATAAAATAAATTTTCAATTCTTGCTAGTCTCACTCTGTTCCCCAGGCTAGAGTGCGGGATGTTAGCTTAGCTCACAGCAACCTCAAACTCCTGGGTTCAAGCAATCCTTCTGCTTCAGCCTCCCCAGTAGCTGGAATTACAGGTACCACTACAACACCCAACTAATTAAATGTTCAGTTCTTGATGGTTTGCCATTTTCCAAATGAAAAACTGATATGGTTGACAAAGGACTAATTAAAGGGCTGAAGAGGCTCGGCGCCTGTGGCTCAAGCAGCTAAGGCACCAGCCATGTACATACACCTAAGGTGGCGGGTTCGAATCCCCAGCCCGGCCCGCCAAACAACAATGATGGCTGCAACCAAAAAATGGCCAGGCATTGTGGCGGGCACCTGTAGTCCCAGCTACTTGGGAGGCGGAGGCAGGAGACTCACTTGAGCCCAGGAGTTGGAGGTTGCTGTGAGCGTGATGCCATGGCACTCTACCCAGGGGGATAGCCTGAGGCTCCATCTCAAAAAAAAAAAAAAAAAAGGCTTAAGAGTCTGCCTGGTAAGACTCCTTTGGACTCCTCTGGACTCCTCAACAATAAGTCAAGACATAAGCAGACCTCAAAATACTGTTTGTTGCACAATCAAACTGATGTTGACGGATCCCAAAAAGTGCCATTTTTAAGAGCTGAAAATAAGAGAGACAACTGCATATCTGGCAGAGTGTGGGGAAAGGGGAGTTAGAATAGGGCCATGTGAACAGACACTACAACCACAGGGAGTATTCAGACAAAGAGCTACTGCAGAAAATTCTAGAAAACAGAGTTTCTAAAGCACAGGAGGCCCATGTGGTGTTATCTGTCTTCTCAGGTGATCCAAGACACTGTGCTATCAGTAATATTGCCTCAAATTACTTTTCCCTTCTCTATCTCCTTAATTATTCATCATTTACACCAAGTTATACATTTACACTACTTACGCCATTACTTATTTTTACAAAGGAACAGTCACATAAAAAAATATTCTTTCCAATACTTAATATAGAGATGGGGAAACTTTTAATGTTCTAAAGCCACATTAATTTAACTGTAATCAAGTAAGGCTGCATTTAAGAAACTTCAATTAAATATATTTTAAATGCACATTATTGTAATCATAGCATTCTGTGAGGCCAAGGCGGGTGGACTGCTGGAGTTCATGAGATCGAGACCAGCCTGAGCAAGAGCGAAACCTAAAAAATAGCTGGCATGGGTGGCGCCTATGGCTCAAAAGGGTAGGACGCCAGCCCTATATGCCAGAAGTGGTAGGTTCAAACCCACCCAGGTCAAAAAAAAAAAAAAATAGCTGGCATTGTCGTAGGTGCCTATAGTCCCATCTACCTGGGAGAGTGAGACAAGAGGATCACTTGAGCCCAGGAGTATGAGGTTGCTGTGAGCTATCACACCACAGCACTCTACCAGGAGCAAGAAAGTAAGACTCTTACTTATCTAATAAATAAATAAAAAATAAAACGAACATTATTTTGTAAAAATCTACTAAGTATTTAATAATTTCAAAACCTAAACACTATTTGCTAAAGTTAACTCACCTCTGCTGATTCTGTTCTTCATAAAATTTAACTACCTGTTCTTGCAGCGATAAAACGTGGGCTAGTCCCTGCCCTGTGATATCCAGTGCACTTTGGAATGGTACAGCAAATCCACACTCAGACCCCCATTGTTCAACTTCAGCATGTTAGGAGACATGTTGTATTTGCACAAATACAGTTAACAGTGCTTATAACTGGCTGCAAAGTGCTCTGGCATATAGACTTTGCTGATGCAAGATACTATGAAAAGAAAACAGAGCCTGGGGTGGCCCCTGTGGCTCAGTGGGCAAGGCACCGGCCTCATATACTGAGGGTGGTGGGTTTGGACCCAACCCAGCCAAACTGCAACAAAAAATAGCCCGGCGTTGTGGCGGGTACCTGTAGTGCCAGCTACTTGGGAGGCTGAGGCAAGAGAATAGCCTAAGCCCAGGAGTTGGAGGTTGCTGTGAGCTGTGACACCACGGCACACTACCGAGGGTGATAAAGTGAGACTCTGTCTCAAAAAAAAAAAAAAAAAAGAAAGAAATGAGAGCAGCTGGATCTGTTAATTAGCAAACTCTTCATGTTTTCCTGTACACTCTTGTACATACATTCAGTTTACCAAACTCAGTCCAACTTCACGACATTTGTCTTAAAAGTTGTTGAAGATATCTATTCTCCATGTTTTATTCCAATGGTGCCCACAAAAAGTAACTCTTCATAACAAAGAAAATCTTCTGTTATGACCCAGATGAAGTGTAAAACCTGTGTGGAGTCAGCAGTATCAGTTGATGCATCTAAAGCAACTAAAAAATACACATTTTCCTTTTTATATACTGCATGAAATTTGTGTTACGTTGACGGCTAATTCACGCGGCTGATCACTTACGTTCTCTTTGAAAGAAGCAGTTGTTTATACTTTGAAATGTTATCAAGGTCTAAGCATTCTACAACTTGGAAATGCATCCTTTCACAATTTGTGAATGACTGCACAAATTCCCTTTTTCCCAAACATATAAGCAACTTTTTAAGTGGCTTCTGTGACATTATTGGCAGATCTTATTGCAATCACCTTTGCTTTTGCTTTTCATATGGCCTTTAGGCCACAGGTTCCCCACCCCTAACCTAATATTACAATCCTACAACTACTAAACTCTTATCAAATTTCTTTTCTTTTGTTGTTTTTTTTTTTTTTTTTGAAACAGAGTCTCCCTTTGTTCCTGGGGCTAGAGTACAGTGGCATCACCATTGCTCACAGCAACCTCAAACTCCTGCGTTCAAGCAATCCTCCTGTCTATTTTTAGTAGAGGCACGGTATTGATCTTGCTCAGGCCTGTCTAGAGCTCCTGACCTCAAGGGATGCTCCAGCCTCACCCTCCTAATCCAAGGTAGGATTACAGGTGTGTCACCACACCCAGTGGACTCTTACCAAATTGCAATTTGAGAACACAAAACGTAGGCAGAAAGATGAAGCAAGAGTTAGCAATAAAAGAAAACTCAACCTTTATATAATATTAAGGCCACTTGGCTATGAATACTTAATCTATTATCCAAATAATGTTTGCTTATCTTCCAAGTCCTGCTTTTAAACTTTAACCTCAGAAAATCAAAATAGCACTGACATATACCATAATAAAGCTGCAGCAGTTCGCTGTAATTTAAGAAATGGTCCTTAAACAGCACCAGCAATTATCACCATTGAAATATCAATAACAAATCAGGTATCACTGTTGCACACAACTGCAATTTATTGAGCTAGGCCTTTTACATCCACTATCTCCAATCCTTCCAACATTTCTGCAGTACTGTCCTAAACACAGAATTCATAGGAAAAACACATTGCTGTTGCAGAAATACCACACACAAGGGAGTCTCCGAGCACCTTCATCCTGAACATGGCTGTAGCAGGCATACACATGCACCAGGAGGGGAGCCGGTAATGGCGGCTGTGCGTCTAACAACTGTGCGTATAGTGACAAGGGGAGCCAGACAGGCTCAGAGAGCAGCTGTGATGGACACACAGAGGACACTGAGTAGTAAGTATCTAAGGACAACAGGAGGCAGGGTTCTCAGTGACAATAAAGAAAATGAAAACATGGAAAGGAAGAAAGCTAGGATGAACCTACACTACTACTGGTTTGGAATCAAAGGCAGTAGTGTGGACGCTTCTGATACATACAAGTAGAGAGCGATAAAAATATGTGGATATAAATGAGCGCTTGCATTTTGTATTTTCCAGCACTATCTGATGGGATGGTCTGGCAACAGCAACATATCTGAGTAATCAGCACACTTATACCTAGATTTTGGTTTCTAAAATATCATTCTCCACTGAACAGAACCAAGGTCCTCAGATAAATGGCCACTTCCAGGATGTGAGCAGAAAACATACCAATATAAGATAATCCTACAACTTCAGCCAGAAACTAAAGAAGTGGTCAGAGAAAGATGGGAGCAAGTTGAAAGGACACAGAAGCCATCCTGAATATGGCTCCTATATTTGGTTCTCAAACTGTCCCAGCAAAAACTGGGAACCAAAATAAATAATGGTAGTTTCAGATTATAATTCTGTGAGTAACAGAAACCCATGTGTCTACACTGCCTTAGTCAGATTGAACTGCAACATAAAATACCTTACACTGGGTAATTTATAGTTTGTTTGTTTTTTGTGGAGAACAGAGGCTCACTTTGTCACCCTCAATAGAGTGCCATAGCGTCACAATTCACAGCAACCTCAAATTCTTGGGCTTAAGTGATTCTTTTGCCTCAGCCTCCCAAGGAACTGAGACTACAGACACCCGCCACAATACCCAGCTATTTCTTAGAGACAAGGTCTTGCTCTGGCTCAGGCTGGTCTCAAACCTGTGAGCTCAGGCAACCCACCTGTCTTGACCTCCCAAAGTGCTAGGATTACAGGCTTGAGCCACTGGGCCTGACCAGACTGGGTAATTTATAAACAACAGAAATTTATTGTTCACAGTTTAAAAGGCTGAGCAAGCCTGGTACAACAGGTCACACCTATAATCCCAGCACACTGGGAAGGCCAAGCTGGGATAATTGCTTGATGCCAGGAGTTCAAGCCTAGGCAAGATAGCAAGAATGGAAATATATACACAAATATATAAAATATAGATTATTTACTTATAAGAATACATCATATGCATAGTTTATATAATTTTTATATATTTAATATATAATGATGTATTACTATTACATTCTTTTTAAAAGATGGAGACTTTACACCTTTTGTATTAACCTGGATGGAGTTGGAGAACATTCTACTTCTTAACGTATCACAAGAATAGAAAAGTATCCAATATACTCAACACTAATATGAAACCAGGAAACAGACAAAAACACACCCACATAAGAGAAAAACACAATTAAATTCAAGTGGGGAGGGGAGGAGCAGGATGGGAGGAGGGAGGAGTGGTGTGCTCCCACCTAATGAACACAATGTAGGATACCTGGCACACCTCCTGGGTGCTGGGCACAACTTGGACTCTACCGAACACAAACAATGTAACCTAATCATCTGTACCCTGGTATTAATCTGAAATAAAAATACACAAATAAATAAAATAAAGAGCTCAAAAATAAATATTATATTCATATATGTAATGTAAATATATGTTATATATACATACACAGGGTGCATAATACTCAAGTCACATTTGACTTCTGCAATTACAACAGATCCTCAAACATGACTTGTATTCATTTTCTGTTATTGGTATATACTGATTATTACAATTTTAATACATTTTTTTTCTTTCTTAAAACGCGTATACATGTGTTTGACACCTCTATATACATAAAATTAGCCAGGAATAGTAGCATGTGCTATAGTCCCAGCTACTCAGAGGCTGAGACAGGATAATTGCTTCAGCCTGGACAATATAGCAAGACTCTGTCTCAAAAAATAATTTTTAAAAAGGCTAGGTATGATGGCTCATGCCTATAATCTTAGCACTCTGGGAGGCCAAGGCAGTCAGATTGCCTGAACTCAGAAGTTCAAGACCATCCTGAGCAAGAATGAGACTCTGCCACTACTAAAAATGGAAAAACTAGCAGAGCATTATGGTAGGAGCTTGTAGTCCCAGCTACTCGAGAGAATCACTTAAACCCAAGAGTCTGAGGTTGCTGTGAGCTGCGATGCCACAGTTTTCTACCCAGGGCAACAACCTGAGGCTCTGTCTCAAAAAAAAAAAACTCACAACAACTAAGAAAAAGACATGAAGGCTACGTTAACCAGGTGGATGAAAGTATTTCAAATTGTATATAGAAACAGTATACTGTACCCCATGATAGTATTAATGTACACTGCTCTGATTTAATTAAAAAAAAAAAAAGAAGGAAGACCTTTAGAAGCTATCTGGGATTCTTTAAAACACAAAAAAATGTGGCAGGGCACAGTAGCTCACGCCTGTAATCTAAGCACTTTGGGAGGCCAAGGCAGGTGGACTGCCTGAGCTCACAGGTTCGAGACCAGCCTGAGCAAGAGCATGACCTTGTCTCTAAAACTAGGTGGGCATTGTGGTGGGCACCTGTCATCCCAGCTACTTGGAGGCTGAGGCATGAGAATTGCTTAAGCCTAAGAGTCACAGCAACCTCTTAAGCCCAATGAGACTGAGGTTGCTGTGAGCTATAACACTATGGCACTTTACCAGGGGCAACAAAGTGAGACTCTGCCTCAAAAAAAAAAAAAAAAAAGAAAGAAAGAAAAGAAAAAGGCCTACTTGAATATCACCTTTTGAACACACACACACACGTATATGTGAGCAAGATTGTTTTGTTTGTTTTTTGAGACAGAGTCTCACTTTATCGCCCTATGATAAGTACTGTGATGAGTACTATGATGTCATAGCTCACAGCAACTTCAGTCTCTTTGGGCTCAAGAGGTTGCTGTGAGCTGTGACGCCACAGCACTCTACCCAGAGCAACAGCTTGAGGCTCTGTCTCAAAAAAAAAAAAAAAAAAAAGAAGACCTTTAGAAGCTATCTGGGATTCTTTAGAATAATCTCAGCCTCCCAAGTAGTTGGGACTACAGGTGCCCATCACAATGCCCAGCTATTTTTAGAGACAAGGTCATGCTCTTGCTTAGGCTGGTCTCAAACCTGTGAGCTCAGACAATCCACCCGCCTTGGCCTCCCAGAGACAGTTTTATCAATTACAGATAAAATAGAATCTCTGGATCTAAACTTCCAGGATTCAAATCCAAGCTGCACCATTTATCAGCTACATAATTTTGAGAAAATTATGTAACCTCTTTGTGCCAGTTTCTGTATCTGTGAAATGGGATTCCAGCTAGTTACTGAACTAAGTCAATTATTTAAAACACTTAGTGTACATAATAGGCACTCAGCAAATCTTTATTTTTTAAAACATTAACTTATTTTACAGATGAGGATAGTGAGACACTAAAATCAGTTAAATTATTTGTATGACAACAAAGATTGCTGAGATGGGGTGGCAGTAGGAAGAAAAAGAGAAAGGAAGACATCATGGAGGACAGAGAAAAACATATAAACGCAGCTAAAATCCCGCGTCTCCCTTCCTAAATTCTTACAGAATGACAAATGGAAGGTACTTAGCCTAGTCCTCAATAAATATTTCCTTCCTTCCTTCCTTTCCCAACTTGTTTCTTCCCAAACGGAAACACACCTGGTTTAGATTTACTCACATCCCCAAACACCTTTCCCACAGACTTCTCTTTAAAAGTTAACTGCAGCCAGGTATAGTGGCACATGCCTGCAGGCTCACCTACTCTAGAGGCTGAGCCCAGAGAACTTCTTGCAGCCAGGAATTTGAGAGGAGCCTAGAGCAACACAGCAAGATCCTGTCTCTATGAAAAATAAGAAAAACCAGCTAAGAGCAGCAATGCACACCTGTAGTCCCAGCTACTCAGGAGGCTGAGGCAGGAGGATTGTGTGAGTCCAGGAGTTTGAGGCTGCAGTCAAGAGAGGCTAGGTCATGGCACTCTAGCTCTCACAACCCAGTGAGACTCTTGTCTCCAAACAAAAAAAGATGATAATAATGAGACCACCAACCTGAAGGTGGTGATTCTGCCTCTTAGTGAATAGAGGTAAATGTGCGTGGGCTATCACTGATAGATCCCCTTCTAGCTCCACACTACAGCCTCTCACATAATCATGAAAACAATTTACAGGCGACTTCCTGTCTTATTGTCCTCTCTGACTGAAATCTCCCATTTCCCCTTTCCCTCTTAAAGAGCTCTGGTTCCCCTCCGTTAAATATCACTCACTTTTCTAATGAAACCTTCCTGCAGCCGCCCTATGTTCTCCATGCCCTCACATTGTACTGTGTTTCTTACACTATTTATGTACTGTCTATCATCTCTAAGTCTCTCATCCTGCACAATGCCTGGCATATAGGAGGTGCTGAGCATATATTTAGAGATTTGAGTCTACAAACTTAAATTAAGTTCCTGTGAACTTTCCAAACTGACCATCTGGGATGTCAGCTTAATCTACAGTCACAGAGGCCAAATTGCAGCACAACCAAAACTTTCTCCAGCCAGACCCACATAGCAGTGCAATTTATCCTGAGCATTTGTACAAAAACTACACAAAGGGCCGGGAGTGCTGGCTCACGCCTGTAACTCTAGCACTCTGGGAGACCAAAGCAGGTGGATTGCCTGAGCTCACAGGTTTAAGACTAGCCTGAGCCACAGAGAGACCTCGCTTCTAAAAATACCCAGCTGGGCATGTGGCAGTCCCAGTAACTTGGGAGGCTGAGGCAAGAGAATCGCTTGAGCCCAAGAGTTTGAGGTTGCTGTGAGCTATGAAGCCACCGCACTCTAGGCACTCTACTGAGGGTGACAAAGTGACTGTTTCAAAAAAAGAAACAAACCAAAAAAAACTACACAAAGGTATACTCCTGCAGTGATCTAGACACATTCTTTGGGTTATTGTCGCCCACCGCCATTCCCTATCTGAAACCTTCCTTACCCTGCTTCCACTTTATTCCATGGCATGTAAGACCTTCTACCATCCTATACTAATCAGTAAACAGTCCTGATGTTTCGTGTTTATGAATATTTACCAGAACGTAGACACCACTAACACAGGAATTTTTGTCTGTTTTGTTATAAATGATACCCAGTGTCTATATCATGCCTAGGACAGTGAATTTTTTAATCAGTAACTCTTTCCTTCCATCTGTAGCCCTCAAGCATCCTGAGTCATCACCCTCACCGCCCCATCTCACAGCGCCCTTACTCCTTCCACTCCACAACTCATTCCTGCCTTCCCAGTAAGCCTCTAGAAACTGGAGGGAAATGTCTGTATTCAACTCCCAACTATAACTGTCCCATTCACTGCTCATCTCGTGATATAAAAATAATATTCAGCAAGCTATACCAAACAATAAACAGATGAAATACCCAAAACTGTGTTTTCACTTTCGATAATAATCATTTCTATGTGGTCTTCATGGTTTTAAACTACTGGTGGACAAAGACCAAAATTAAAAATGCTGAAGTAACTTTCTCAGAGCTTATCTATATATGTTGAAGATATATTAACTGTTACATGTGACCTGACAAAAACATTGTGCCCCAAATAGTGCAAACTTTCTAAGGTATTAAATACATCAGTTACAGCAAGATTTCCTTAGGCAGCTAATATCCTTTAGAAGAAATGAACTAATCTACCACATTTCTAGATCTATTAAATAGTGATACATGTAAAAATAGTACATTATTGTATTTGCATTCAAAACATAGTACCAGAACCTTCTCCATCTCTAGTTTCAGCCAAATATGGCTCTTCTCTGCTTCAACCAATTTAGTTTAGTAGTTCCAAGAGACATGCCTCATGGGAAGCAGGCATAGACATCTACGAGGCTATTTCAAATATAGCTTTTACATTCTCAAAGAAAATCAAACGTCAGAAATGTAAAGTTACACCCAAGAAGAAAAGCTTCAAGTTAAAAAGTTTTGAGCTGAGATGGCTGGATATGTCAATCAGACTGAAACATAAAACAAAGACATTTATAAAGACACCCAGTCCTCTCTCCAGCACTATTTCAATCTGTCAAACTCAGGATCAACTTCCAGGATGAGCCTAAGAAAGGGGCTTCACAAGCTTAAAGGTGTCAGGCAAGGTGGCAGAATCCAGGCCTTGTGCAGATGGGAAATGTTACTCAGTCTGCCAGAGGGTAGTGTTCTGTGGTCACTGTTTGAAACACCTTCAGAAGAATTAATGTCCTACATATATTGAGCACGTGAAAATAAAGGTGATTCTCAGGATTCAGACACCCATATGAGAACTAAAAATTACGGAAGGCAGGGAAAGAAGAGAAATAACTGAAAATAATATATAAGGGCTATCTTTCTCCAGCAGTAAAGGAGCATGTGGGATTTGCTTTCAAAAAGACTAAACACGGGTAGGTGAGTCACAACCAGGGCTTCAAAAGGGTTACTCCTGCGGTATGACCCCTATTTTTGGAGGACCAAGGCCTATCTGCTGCCCGCACACTCACATCTGGTCGGCCCATCTCCCTGCCCTTTCCTCTCCGCTAGTCTGGAATAAATGATAAGTGAAACAGCGGCGGCATGACACCCAAGTGGCATTTACCAATGATTTGCAGACAACTTCCCAGACCTAATCTACCCAAAACATGCTACCCCCACCCAAGAGGTGGCCTTCTCATCAGGACGCTACCCCGCCCACATTGGTAGCCTTGGTGGCCGTCTTATCAGGGCTGCGCTCTGAAAGGAGGCGCTTCGGGGTCAAGGCGGCTCCAGACCCGCCTCCCGAAGACTCCACCAGGCTGTCACAGAGGCCCCGACCGGCCACCTGGCCCATTCCAGCGTTACATCCGAGGCCCGGTCATCCCGATATCCCAGTCCTGAGACCTAAGAGGGTAGTTAGAGGGTGCTGGGGTGTTGGTGCAGAGTATGACGCTCTAAGTTCTGTGCTCGGGAGCAGAAACGAGGCATGGGGAGTCGAGAAGGAGCAGGGGATGGGCAGGGTCACACGGAGAACAGGAGGTGGCCACCACGAACATGCAAATAGCAAACCTGGAACCAGGAACCAAGGCAGGAGTTGGGGTAACGGGGAAACCCGGACGCATCTCCCGATACATTGAGGGGAACACCCTCCGTGGGGCTGAAGGGCCCAGCGCGCTTGGACTTGCTGTGGGGGCGGCTGCATGCAGCCCGGAGCCCCGCACCGCGGGACTTGCGGCCTGCGGCCGAGACAGGGCAGGGGTCAAGGCGACTGGGAGCCGGGTCCGAGGCAGGGGGCGGGGCCGGGGCGGCAGGGCGCCAGGGCAGCGGGCCAGGGTCGTAGCCCCGGCAGGAACAAGGCGGCTGGGGGCTGGGGCCGAGGAGGGGACAGAGGACAGGAGGCCGAGGCAGGACCAGGGGGCCGAGGGGCCAGGGAAGCCCGAACAAAGCCGACGCAGGCTGCCTACTCACAACAAGAAGCTCATGTCGGCCGCGGCGCGGGCTGGGGACTCGGCGGTCTCGAGGCCTCCGACGGCGTCGGCCCAGGAGGAAGCTGCGGGAGAAGAACGGAGCCGGGCGGTCTGGCGGGAGGAGGACAAGACCCGGCTGTCCGGCGGCCCTCCGCCGAGCAAGTGCCAGCGGCGGGGCGGAAGTGGGCTGCGCGACTGGAGCCGCAGCGGGGCGGGGGAGGGGCAGGGGGAGGAGGAGGGGCACTCCCCCGCCCTCAGCGGCAGCCGCCGCGCCCCCTCCTCAGCGCCGGCCGGCCCGTCTCGCAAGGTCTCGCGAGAGCGGCGCCGCCCACCTGCTCTCGACTGTGATTGGGGTCCCGCAGCGCTCGGGGGCCTTTGCCGCGCCGCGCCGTGTTAGTGTACCTCGTGTCCGGCCTCTCCGGGGCCTGTCCGCCTGCTAGGGGTCGCGGCGGGGGCCCGGGATGACATGGGGCAGTCACCAGCGAGGCTCGTCCCGCAGCCAGCGCCCACCGAAGGGCGACCAAGGTGACGGAGTTTTTCTCTGCCACCAGGTAAAAACAAAGAGAGCTTCGCCCGGCTGGAACGGTCTGGGTGTGTTTCTGCCTAAACAGAGCGAGGAGAGAATGAGTTTCAAGGTCTCCTTCGTGTTACGTGCTTATTGAAACCCTGAGCTAGGACGGGGTTCGGCGTCGCTGTCGCAGCTGGCGAGCAGCTGTTGGCAGCAGCTGGGAAGGTGACCGAGGTCAGCCCACCGCGGACGGCACGGGAGGCCGTCATCGCTGGCAACGCTGGTGAACCGTTTATGGGGCCGAAGCTTATTATAAGCGCTCCGATGCACAAAAAATTCTAGAAGCTACCAACAGTTTAGTGCCTCTGATAGAAGAACTTTAATTCTCAGAGTTAAGAGTCCCAGAGCTTAAATAGAATTCAAATTCTATTTAAGAATGCGGGTACACTGGCTCGGCGCCTGTGGCTCAAGTGGCTAAGGCGCCAGCCACATACACCTAAGATGGCGGGTTCAAATCCAGCCTGGGCCGCCAAACAATGACGGCTGCAACCGAAAAATAGCCGGGCGTTGTGGCGGGCACCTGTGGTCTCAGCTACTTGGGAGGCTGAGGCAGGAGACTTGCTTGAGGCCAGGAGTGGGAGGTTGCTGTGAGCTGTGATGCCACAGCACTCTACCCAAGGGGACAGCTTGAGGCTCTGTCTCAAAAAAAAAAAAAAAAAAAAAAGAATGCCGGGTACACCTAGAATATGTGATCACTGCATTACCATTTTCTTTACCCACATCAAATCACATCCATCAAATCAATAGTAAGTTCTCAAGGAATCTTAACAAAACATAATACGTGCATACGCTAACACACATTTCTCTATCATTCCGAAGGGCAGAATAGACTCGAAGGTAATGAAAATATGAAATTTAACATAAAGCTTAATTCTGAAAGAATTGTGTTTCCTTAGTTACAGGCTAAGAAATTATGTTTGGTGTGGGGCACGCTGGTACCCCCTATAATGCCCGTCCTCTGGGAGGTTGAGACAGGAGGATCACTTGAGCTGGGGTGTTCCAGACCAGACCTAGATCAGAGACCTCTCTGCTAAAAATAGAAAAACTAGCCCAGCATCGTGGTGGGCGCCTGTAGTTCCAGCTAGTCAAGGAGGCTGAGGCAGAGGATTGCTTAAGCCCAGGAGTTTGACGTTGCTGTGGACTGTTAAGACCACAGCGTTCTAGCCTGAGTGACACAGTGAGACTCTGCCTCAAAAATACAGATGTGTTTCTGAACAGTTGAGTTAACAGCCTGTCAGAGCTTCAGTTTCACCCCCTTTAAAATGAGTGAAGGGGATTTTTACATGATTTCTAAGATGTCTTCCAGTTCTAAAGATTTTTTCTGGCCAGACGCAGAGGTTCATGCCCATAATCCTAGCACTCTGGGAGGCCAAGGCAGATGGACTGCTTAGGCTTACTGGTTTGAGAACAGCCTGAACCAGAGCGAGACCCTGTCTTTACTAAAAATACAAAATACTGAGACAGGAGGATCGCTTGAGCCCAAGAGTTGGAGGTTGCTGTGAGCTATGATGTCACCATGGCACTCTACCCAGGGCAACTGCTTTGAGACTCTGTCTAAAAAAAAAAAAAAAATAGATTTTTTATTGAAGTATTTCAGGTTTTAAAAAAAATAGGAATGATTGAATAAGTATTAGAGTATCTACTTTGTAACCCCTCATGGATTAATGGATCTACCCATTAATCATTCACTAGTATCACAAGAGAGATAGCTGGGATTTTGTGTTGGAATATACCATTGCCAGCTCAGCGTCTGTAGCTCCACCGGCTAAGGCGCCAGCCATGTACACCTAAGGTGGCAGGTTCAGATCCAGCCCGGACCCACCAAACAACAACGATGGCTGCAACCAAAAAATAGCCGGGCGTTGTGGCGGGCACCTGTGGTCCCAGCTACTTGGGAGGCTGAGGCAGGAGACTCGCTTGAGCCCAGGATTTGGAGGTTGCTGTGAGCTGTAATGCCACAGCACTCTATCCAGGGGGACAGCTTGAGGCTCTGTCTCAAAAAAAAAAAAAGAAAAAAGAATATACCATTGCCCATGAAGACATCTTGCAGCAGAATAGAATCTGATCAAGCCTCTATCTATATCCAATTTACAGGAAATATAAGGAACAGAATAATGTGGTAAAGAATATGTAGAAATTATACCACACAGGCACAATCAGCAAAATCCAAACCATACAGAAACTATGCAAAACCCAATTTCTTCAACAAAGGAGTTTCAGGAAAAAAATAGAGCTGAAGGAAAATCCTAGACGTAATAGAAACATAAGAGAAAATCAACCAGGGGCAGAGTGCACTTATTTGCATCCTGATTCAAACAAGCAATGTGAAAAACAACACCAATGTGTGTGTCATTTGTGAGATGCTGAAAATTTGAACACTGACTGGATGTTTTTTCTTTTCTTTTTTTTCTCATTCTGTCACCCAGGCTAGAGTATAGTCACCTAACCACAGTCACTGTAGCCTCAACCTGGGCTCAAGCAATGCTCCTGCCTCAGGCCCCCAAGTAGCTAGAATACACATGCCTGCTAATTATTTAAAAATTTTTGCAGAAATGGGTCCTGTCTAGTCTCAAATTCCTGAGCTCAAAGAATACTGCCTCAGCCTCTCAAAGTGCTAAGATTACAGGTGTGAGTCACCATACCCAGCCTGATTGAATTTTTTTATATGGTATTAGGAAGTTATTAATTTTGGTGACAAGCTCAGCACCCGTAGCACAGTGGTTACGGTGCTGGCCACATACACTGAGGCTGCCAGGTTTGAGCCTGGCCTGGGCCAGCTAAACAATGATGACAACTGCAACAACAACAACAACAACAACAAAAAATAGCCAGGTGTTGTGGCGGGCTAGTAGTAGTCCCAGCTACTCAGGAGGCTGAGGCAAGAGAATGCTTATGTCTAAGAGTTTGAGGTTCCTCTGAGGGCAACATAGACTCTATCTCAAAAAAAAAAAAATGGTGATGATATTACAGTTATGATTATATTTGAGTCCTTACCTTTTAGATAATATATACTAAAATATTTAAAGGTGAAATAATATGACTAGGATTTGATTCAGAATAAAATGGGAGGGGCCTGTGAGGTGACTCAAGTATGTAATCCTAGCTCTCTGGGAGGCCAAGGTGGGAAGACTGCTTAAGGTCTGGAGTTCAAGACCAACTGGAACAAGAGTTAAACCCCTGTCTCTGCAAAAAAATAGAAAAAAATATTAGCTGGGTATGGTGGCAGGTACCTGTAATCCCAGCTGCTCGGGAGGCTGAGGCAACAGAATCACTTGAGCCCAGCAGTGTAAGATTACAGTGAGCTATGATGACACTATCATAGTCTACCCAGGGTGACAGAGCACACTGTGTCTGAAAATGAATAAATGAATAAAATAGGAAGGGAAAGTGAGAGTATAGATAAAACAAGATTGGCCACAATTGTCATTATCAAAGCCCAATAATGAGTACATATGGATGGTTATACTCTGCTGTCTACTTTTGTGTAGTTTTGAAATATTCCATAATAAAAGCAAACAAGTCCATTCTTGAATAAACCTAGAAGTTCTGTTAACGATGGGGATTTAAAGTGACTGAAAGATTTTTTTTTTTTTGAGACAGAGTTTCACTATATCACCCTCTGTAGGTGCCGTGACATCACAGCTCACAGCAACCTCGAACTCCTGGGCTTAAGAGATTCTCTTTGCCTCAGCCTCCTGAGTAGCTGGGACTACAGGCACCTGCCACAACACCTGGCTATTTTTTGTTGCAGTTGTTTAGCTGGCCCAGGCCAGGTTTGAACCCGCCACCTTCAGTGTATGTGGCTGGTGCTGTAACCACTGTGCAATCAGCATCGAGCCTGAAGATGATTTTTTTTAGACTAGAAGCTTCTTTCTTGCCCTCACGTTAGCCAGCTTTTTCTGCTTAATTATAATTATAAACAGGTTTATTTACCTATAAAACTAAAAGCAAATGCTATTAGTGCTTAAGGAAAGAAATTCTGAATTCAAATCCTATGACAAAATCTGGGCCTCAGAATTTCTTGAATAGCTGTTCTTTTTTGACTCAAAAATATGAACAGACTCTGAAAAACAGACACGTGAGCAACAAACAACTAGAAAATGTAACCTGGGCAAACATGTCCTTGGTAACCCGATGAAACGCGTCCTGCTGGGTGGAAGTGCTGTGGCTGCACAATATTCAGATGTCATAATTTCATCTAATTAGTTCATTACATAAGGCTTTTTTTTTCTGACTACTATTTGTGAATGTCTTCTGATAGGCTTGTAAGATCTTCATAGATTTTATTTCTATTTATTTGTTATACTGCCCCATGAAGTTAATCCTGTATTAGGTGTTAGTTTCCCCATTTTATAAATAAGGAAGGTAATGCTAAGAGGTTATGAAACTTGCTCAAGATCATAGCTAGTGAGTACAATCTGAATATAGTAAAGTCCATTTCCCTTATCTCTCCACCTCCTGAATGAACTGAATTAGAATAAACATATTCTAAGTGGATTTGGGCACGTACACAATCTCACTCAACAGCCTGACCCTTACCAATGGTCTTTAAATTTTAATGCGCATCTTGCTTCATTAAAGACAAACCAACATACAGTTATAAGTGCTTCTCAAAGACAAATTAAACTGACAAGGTAGAAGAGAGTGGAGGTGTGAAAGGTTGGTCCACGAGGCTTGCTGTCTTCCTGTGTACTCATTTATTGCTAAAACTAATGGAGCGTCACACACAGAGCTCCTTGTTTAATGTGCAAAATGGAAGATGGACTGTTCGCCAACCACACACCACTTCAAGCTGTTTATTCTTTTGAACATGAGGTCCATGCAATGGAATGACTAGATTTTAGGGAATGATAAGGTGTGAATCATTCAAGGACCTCACCTGTTTGCAAGAATTAGATTCTGTGTATTCAGAAATGAGTACTATGTATTTACTCGTTGCATTTAGATTCCAGTTGCACTTATAAACAGGATAATTTAATAAAACTTCTATTTCCTCCACTCATCATTGCCAACATCACTTTGGTGTTTTGAGACACCACAACATAGAAATTATTTTTGTGGCTCAGCGCCCATAGCACAGTGGTTACAGTGCCAGCAACATACAGTGAGGCTGGCAGGTGTAAGCCCAGCTAAACAATGGGCCAACGAAACGATGACATCTGCAACAAAAAATAGCCGGGTGTTGTAGCAGGAGCCGGTAGGCCCAGCTACTTGGGAGGCTGAGGCAAGAGAATTGCTGAAGCCCAAGAGTTTGAGGTTGCTGTGAGCTGTGATGCTACAACACTCTACAGAGGGCAACATAGTGAGACTCTGTCTCAAAAAAAAGAAAAGAAAAAAATTGATTTTTGGTTTTAAAAAGCCTGTCTTTTAGAACTTTTTTTTTTCCCAGTTTTTGGCTGGGGCTGGGTTTGAACCAGTCACCTCTAGCATATTGGGCCAGCACCCTACTCCTGTGAGCCCCGGGTGCTGCCCAGAACAGTTTTTTGAGACAGTTTTACTTTATCACCCTTGGTAGAGTGCCATGGTATCATAGCTCAGAGCAACCTCAAACTCTTGAGCTGAAGTGATTCTCTTGCCTCAGCCTTCTGAGTAACTGGGACTACAGGCACCTGACATGATGCCCGGCTATTTTATTTTTTAGAGACAAGGTTTCTCTCTAGCTCAGGCTGGTCTCCTGAGACAGGGTCTCACTCTAGCTAGGCTGGGCTCGAACTTGTGAGCTCAGGTGATCTGCCTGCCTCAGCTTCCTAGAGTACGGGGATTACAGGGGTGAGCCATCATGCTCTGCTTTTCAGAACTTTTTAGAAGGTACTACTTTAGGTATAATTTTGAGGCTCTCAGGCCATAGGTTAAAAATTATTAAAAGTTTCCAGCATGGGCTGGGCGTGGTGGCTCACGCCCATAATCCTAGCACTTAGAAGGCCAAGGCAGGTAGACTGCCTTAGTTCATAGGTTCAAGACCAGCCTGAGCAAGAATGAGACCTTGTCTCTTAAAAAAAAAAAAAATAGGCGTTTGGCAGGTGCCTATAGTCCCATCTACTTGGGAGGCTGAGGCAAGAGAATTGCTTGATCCCAAGAGTTTGAGGTTGCTGTGAGCTATGATGCCATAGCACTCTACCAAGGTTGACAAAGTGAGACTGTGTCTCAAGCAAAAAAGAAAGAAAGAAAGAAAAAAGTTTCTAGCATGGACCTTGTACTTGCTCTGTGAATACTGAACTGAATTTCTTCATCTGTCAAGTTTGCCATTGACCAGAATTGATTGTTTTTCTGCTAAACTCAAACCAGGTAGCCACTTCATAGCTGCTATAGGGAAGAGGAGAGGGTAGTTCCTTTGTGAGCCCATTCAGAGCTGCTTTTCCCAAATTGACAGGACACTGCCAAGGTCAGAAAGTCTAAAATTAACCCCACCAGCTGCCTTTTTGGTTTGCAGGAGCTTCAGTCTGCTGCGCTTTAAACGTTTGTTTTCTAGAATGCAGCGTGTCTGGAAACTCAACACAGAAGTCTCTCCTGGAATCTCAAAAACGCCTGGCAACAATGTTGCTGAGTGTGTCGGATGAGTGTTCACCTTTGAACCTTGCTGGAGTTTCCCAGAGGGCAGGCTGCTGCTGTGCTGTGGCTTCAAGGCCTCTGTTCAGCGCACCCACCTCCGCCAGGTCCTTCAGCTTGAAGGACCATATATAGACATAAGATCCCAACTGGGTGCAACTTAAAAATATCTTAGGAATCAGCAGCTGTTACTTTCCCCCACACACATTCTCAGTTGGCTTAATTCAGTAGCTTCCGCTGCCAGAGCCCTTAGAGCTGGGCACTAGGTACTAACACCGCTGTCCTCCACCCACCTCCTCCCTCAGAACAACAGAAAGCAGAGCTGGGGGGTGAAAGGGATCAGTTATGAGCAGCTGAGGGTTTGCCTCAAGGTAAAGAATGAAATATGCAAGTCACATCTTAGAAGATGGTTCTGAATCTCTGTCACTGGAACCGTGAGACTCTGGGCAGCCCCCAATTGTGGCCATTTGCTCCCTCACACCCAAGGCCATTACCATGTCCTCTTTTTGGCATCCCTCTGTTTTCAGTAGTTGTCATAGCAACCTGAGCAGGCCACAATCCTCACACAGCTGGAGACATTAAGGCTTTACACAACACAATCCCCAGTCCTATAGCAACAGGAGTCTGGTTTCTGCTAGTAAAACCACTTGTTTTTCCTAAGGAGAAATATTCCAACCCTCCCTCAATGTTATTATCCTTGAAGTCTGCACAGCATCAGAGTAACCAAGAAACATGCACACCGCAGAGAGCCAGGTAGTAAGTCCCACCTTGAAATGTGACCAAATATTTCCAAATCCCTTGTTTATGGGCTGTACTTTGGGTTTCCATTTGGACACAATTAAAAGGGGTTAGCAAAAGAAAACTTTGGTGGGCAGGAAGATATCCTGCCTGAATAGAGCTTTTAAAGGCAGTGATCTTGTCCTGCACTCCTCACAGGGGCCGTTGGAGACCTTCCTGGAGCCTTGCAGGGTGAGGGGCCCTTCTCAGTCCCTCAGTACTTCATTAAACATCTGCATCTCCATAAACCGGTCACCACATTAAAAGCGAGGACACAGAAGAAACACACAATGTCACAACTTGGAGGAACAAGTTTCTAGCGGTGGAAACTGACAAGTAAACACATCACCAAGGCACAAACTGTGTCTTCTTAAAACAAGATCAAAGGGCTCCAGGAGCCCAGCTGGTTAAAGAGGGTTGCTTTTATGTGAGGAGGAAGGTGAGGATTTAGAAGAAGTTTGCCACAAAGTGACTCTGAAGGGGTCAGTGGATCTCCAGGTGAAAGGGGTGACTGAAGAGGACGAGGCCAGGAGGAGACCAGAGGTGCAGGGTCTGAATCAAAGCCCCTGTCCTTACGAAGTCTGCATTCTCCTGGAGAGGAGGTGCTCTGAATCTACGTGAGTGTATAAACCCCTAGTAATATTTGCATTTTAATTATCCTTAATTATGACATGAAAATCTCAACCCTTATAAATTTTTAAAAATTAAGTTATCAGGAATCACAGAAGGCCTCTGTCTACCATGTGCAGGGGTCCTCAAACTTTTTAAACAGGGGGCCAGTTCACTGTCCCTCAGACCGCTGGAGGGCCGGACTGCAGGCCCCAGGACGAGTTGGCTGCTAAGCAGGACAGGCAGCAGCAGCAAAAACGCCTGGCGGGCCGGATAAATGTCCTAGGTGGGCTACATGTGGCCCACGGGCCATAGTTTGAGGACGCCTAAATTGTAGACTGTAGTTCCAACACTTAGCTGGAACTCTGCTTTAGTTGATAACACGGAATTACAAGTCCAGTCCTATAAGGTACTGTGAATAATGAAAGTATGGCCTTCAGCTGTAGACTCAAGGACAGCACAGCCAAATGGCAGGGCTAAAATTGAAGCAGGTATGTACACGTAAAGAAATTCAGACAGACCCACAATTCTATTCCTGAAAACAAAGCCTCCTCCTCCTCCGCTGCTTCCTTCCTCCCTCTGGCAACCTTCAGAAACTTGCGTCATCTATCAGAGTCACTGTCATGCTTGTAATTTCCAGAAATTGTCACTGGATCATCAACAACCCTCCCCAGCCACACAGGATGGCTCAAAAGGCCTATCCTCCCACAAGGCCTGTGCAGTCACTCTGGACAGGATCAAAAGTGACTGTTTCCTATGATGTCCTGGGGCCGACTGCACTGCCCATCCTGCCAAGACGCAGAGAGCTATGTCATCACGGAAGCATGTGGGAAGCGAGGCCAGTGCTGGAAAGAGGCCACAGAACCCTCAGGAAATGAAGGGAACTAATATTTATTTTCTGCTGTGTGTGTAATTTTCTGCCAGCAGTCTTCCAAGACTCCTTACATCTCACTTCTCACCAAACCCTATGAGGCAGGTGTTACTGTAGGGATAAGTTAGCTTATCCCTAGGGAAAAGCTTAGGGATAGTCAGCTTCCAATTCTATGAATGGAAGCTAATGCACGTCTGATACAAGACCCATAGCAAGCACTGGATTCAGAATTCTGAACCCAGGTCTACCTGGTAGAATCAAACCATCCAGGTTACTGTATTATGGAAGAACTGGGATTTTAAGTGGCACCCATAGTATTATATAACATGAATCACATATTAGAAAAGCTATTCTTTTGAAATTTGTTTTCATTTTTTCTGATGATATCAAGGAAAAAATCTTGGTTTGATGCTTTCCAACAGCCTTCTCTTTTTTTCTTGACACAGAGTAGAGTGTTATGGCATAGCAGCTCACAGAAACCTCAGACTCCTGGGTTCAAGTGATCCTCCTGCCTCAGCATCCCAAGTAACTGGGACTACAGGTGCTCACCATTACATCTGGCTAATTTTTCTCTATTTTTACTACAATAGGGTCTGGTTCTTCTTTTTTTTTTAAGAGACAGAGTCTCACTTTGTCGCTCTCAAAAGAGTGCTGTGGCATCATAGCTCACAGCAACCTCCAGCCCTTGGGCTTAGCCGAGTCTCTTGCCTTGGCCTCCTGAGTAGCTGGGACTACAGGTGTCTGCCACAATGCCTGGTTATTTTTTTGTTGTTGCAGTTTGACTGGGGCCAGGTTCCAACCTGCCACCCTCAGTATATGGGGCCAGGGCCCTGCTCACTGAGCCAAGGTGCCACCCTAGGGTCTGGCTTTTGCTCAGGCTGATCTCAAACTCCTAAACTCAAGCAATCCACCTTCCTTGGCCTCCCAGAGTGCTGGGATTAGTGCCACCATGCCTGGCCCTTTTTGCTGTTTTTTAGGCTTACCTTTAAGAGAGCACAGATTGAGGCTCAAAGACGTCAGCAGGCAAGAGTATCTGGCTAGAGCTTAACACTATTTTGCTATTATTTAGATTTACTTGCATGTTTTTGTACTGCACGTGATACTGGTTTCCATTTATAGCATTGATATAAGTTACAGCCTATTAGCTAAGCTTGGGATCTCTGGCACTACAGACTCCAAATTCAGCTATTTACTGGCTAAATTAGACAAGTTCACTATCCCTCTGTTTCCTCACTTCTAAGATAGGTTTGATGATAGTAAGATAGGCTGATGGGCTGATTCCATGAGATAGTGCCTTCTCATTTAAACACTTACTTAAGATACATTTTTATGAAATTTAAAAGAAAATGAACTGACTTCAATCAGAGTTTCTTTTGAGATAGAGTCTCACTGTGGGTACAGGGCCATGGCCTCAGCCTAGCTCACAGCAACCTCCAACTCCTGGGCTCAAGCAATCCTTCCTCAACCACCTGAGTGCCTGGGACGACAGGCATCTGGCACAACATCTGGCTAATTTTTCTATTTTTAGTAGAGATGAGGGCTCACTTACTCAGGCTGGTCTAAATGAGGGTTTCTTAATATTGGCACTGCTGACAGTGTGGGCCCCTAATTCTTCATGGAGAGAGACTGTGCTCTTTATCATAGCGTGTGTATCAGAGTCCCTTTAGTGTAGGCGAGGTGGACCGCACCATAATCCTGGCACTTTGTGAGGTCAGGAGGATCACCTGAGCCCAGAAGTTCAGCATGAGCCTGGGCAACATAACGGGACCCTGTCTATAAAAATAAAAATAAATTAGTCTGGGCTCAGTGCCCGTAGCACAGTGGTTACAGAGCCAGCCACATACACTGAGGCCTCAGGTTCAAGCCTGAGGGCCAGCTAAACAAGAGTGACAACTCCAACAAAAAATAGCCAGGTGTTGTGGTGGATGCCTGTAGTCCCAGTTACTTAGAAGGCTGAGGCAAGAGAATCACTAAGCCCAATTGTTTGAGATTGCTGTGACACCACAGCACTCTACCAAGGGCGACACAGTAAGACTCTGTCTCAAATAAATAAATAAATAAATAATAAATTAGGCTGGCATGGTGGCTTGTACCTGTTGTCCCAACTGCTTAAGGGCCAAGGTTGGAGGATTGCTTGAACCCAAGACTTTGAGGCTCCAGTGAGCTATGATCTCATCATTGCACTCCAGCTTGGGTGACAGAGCGAGACCCTGTCTCAAAAAACGGAAAAGATACACGATCATGTTTATTTGGGGGAAAGAACAAGGAAGTGAAACATACATTTAATAAGGAAGAAGTGTCCATTTTCTTGCTATAAGCTCCAGGCAAACTGCTGAAGCCTTTGCTCCTTTGACTCTAAACTCATTATCTGGGGAGGCTGAGGCAGGTGGATTGCTTGAGCTCAGGAGTTCAAGATCAACCTGAGCAAGAGCAAGACCCCATCTCTAAAAATAGCCAGGTACTGCAGCAGGCCCTGTAGTAGTAGTCCCAGCTACTCAGGAGGCTGAGGTAGAAGGATCATCTGAGCCCAGGAGTTTGAGGTTGTTGTGAGCTGTGATACTACTGCACTCTACCCAGGGTGACAAAATGAGACTCTGTCTCAAAACAAAAAAAAAATTACATTGATAAAATTATAACTTTACCAACTGTCAGTAGAATTGTATAGCCAGTGAAAGGTGAGATGAGTATGTTCAGACTATTCTAGGATCTATTTATAGTTTTCTTTGTTTACAGTTTTGATGTGCTAATGTGTGAAAGAGGGGATATGGTCCTGCAGAAAGCTAAATGGACCCTACTTTATTACTCACCTCCTTGTTGGTTTACCATTAACCTTGGATGTCATTTTAATTTTCTAGACTTCAGTTTATATATCATATTATATAAAAATGTATACATATATTTTTCATATATGTAAAATAATAAACCTCTGTTATAAAATTTTTCTTAAATTTATGATACATGCTACATGATGGAGAAGCTGTGAAAATGAATTAAAATTGGCATAAAATTAAGTTATCCTATTTAGCTTTTCATCAGTTTTAGGCCTCCTTTTTTAAAATCAAAATTTGACCCTGATTAACATCATTAGTGTCTGACAAAGCCAAAGAAGAAACATGTTTTTCCTCTAATTAACTTTTTTTCAGTGCTGAAGCATTTTAGAAGTGAATTAAAGCATATCATTCCACTTTTAAGACTTCAGTATGCATGTGTGAGGAAAATACTTCTTGCCTACCAAAATAACATAATCACATATAAAAAAGGAGTAATTCCTTAGTATCCTCTAAACCCCATTCTATACACAGGTTTTTCCAATTATCCCCCAGGATATTCTAGCTCCACACTTTGCCTCTGGGTGTCGTAGCTGCACGCAGAGCTGGGAGCAAGCGCCAGGTGCTACACTGTCCACAGTGTGCCCGCAAGGCTGCAGGATGGAGAGGGAGGTGGGGGCAGCGGAGACCCAGGGCGAGTCTGAGTGTGCGACCCCAGGCCCCAGTCCCTTGTTCCTGTGGGGCCATCCTCCATCCTCCAGGAGGCTGGGTAAATTAGTGCATTTCAGGAAAGTCTGGTGGGAACAAGGGGGAATTTACCTGCCAATTTGTGTTTCCTTTTGGCCAAACACTGGGCCCGTGGTTACAGATGCTCAGGCACCCAGTAAGCTGGAGTATTTCCAGCCTGGTCATCACAAGGAAACTCTAGGCAGGACTCAAGAGTTGAGAAGCACCAGCCCTGGTGGCGTGCAGTGGAGCGGTGCCCACGTTGAGAGGTGCTGGCAAAGTGGTCGCACAGAGCTGCTCCCTGCAGCTGCTCTCTCCTCCAGAGAGAGAACAGTGCCCAAAGGTCATTTTGAAACAGTGACATGTTGGCTTGGTGCCTGTAGCTCGAGTGACTAAGGCATCAGCCACATACAAGAGACATGGCAGGTTTGAATCCAGCCCGGACCTGCCAAACAAAGACAACTATAACCAAAAAACAGCTGGGCATTGTGGCAGGTGCCTGTAGTCCCAGCTACTCGGGAGGCTAAGGCAAGGGAATCGCATAAGCCCAGGAGTTGGAGGTTGCTGTGAGCTGTGATGCCACAGCACCCTACCCAGGGCGACAGCTTGAGGCTCTATCTCAAAAAAGTGACATGTTGATACTCTTTTTTTTTTTTTTTTTTTTTTTTTTGACCCAGCCCACAACCTTCCCCCCGGGGAACTGTCCCGGGCCAA
>CAUYTI010049284.1:0-16148 GCA_963575145.1 Galago senegalensis
ATGGAGAAATTAAATACTTTAATGATATCCACATGTTGAACAAATTTGCCATAACCAAACCACCTCTGCAGGAAATTCTCAAACCTATCCTTCATAATAATCATCACAATCCCTCACTACAAAAGTAAACCCACCCAGAAAGTTTGGATCAAATTCCAACCTCCACAGTGGTGAAAGGATAAATTTTTGTAAGAGATAACATGTAAAGGTTCAACTGTACTCTTTTACATGTGCCTAACCTGTCCTCTCAGCATCATTTATTAATGAGGATTCTTTTGCAGTGTATGTGATCTCATTTGAAACCTATCTTAAGAAAAGAAATAACCAAAATTTCTTTAGAACCCCCCCCCAAAAAGAGAACCATTTGCAAGATTACAAAAACAAAAATGGTGGTTTCTGTAAAAGATAAATAAATTGTATACATTTTGGCAAGAATAATTAGAAACAGAAAGTAATATACATAATGAACTCAACTAAAAACAAAAAAGGAGAATTAACAATAGATGCCAGAGGAATACAAAATACTATTAATGAATCTCACAAAAAATCTATAAGCCCAGAAATTTGAAAATGAGATGGATCCTACTGCCAATATCATACTGAATGAAAAGTGTAAAGCATTACTTCTTAGAAACAGAATAAGGGAACAATATCCATTAGAACCACTATTATCCAATATAGTGCTAGAAGTCCTACTTAATGTAATTAGGCAAGAAAAGGATATCAAGTATATCCAAATAAGGACAGTGTATTTCACTCTATGCTAATAATATAATGCTATACTTAGAATCTTGAGTATCAACTTATTCCTGAAAGTGACCAGTAATACATTATCATTTTAAGATAAAAATCACTATTTACAAATTAGTGGTCTTCATATGCATCAACAACAGAGAAGATAAAAATCAAATTAAAGTAACAATACTCCTCACAGTATCTTCAAAGGAATTAAAATATTTTGGAATATACTTACCATTATGAGAAATCTTAATTACAGTTGTTATAAAAAATCCTAAGATGTAATGCTAATGTATGATTAACAAAAGTCCATTAAATATAGTGAAACTCAACGAATTAAATATTTAATATAGAGTAATATTACAAAAAAAATCAGAAATCACCAAGTGGTAGAAAATGTTTTCAAATCATAAATTTGATGTAGCAATAGTAGCTGAAATACATATATTCCACCTACTATCCCTATAATATACATTATTATACATTATATATATGTATGTGTATATATATTCAATCATTATACATATATAATATATGTATTCCAGCTACTATTGCTATTATATGCATAATATATCTGTACATATATATATTCCAGCTAAATACTATCAAGCTATTATGTAATATATATGTACATTATGAGTCAACAATACTAAAAATTGTACAACACAATTTAGAAATTTGGACCTAATTGAGAAATAAAACTGAGCAAACATTATTGAAGAAGATATCAAAATGGCTAATAAGTATATAAGCAAAATGTCCACATAATTTGTTACTAACACAAACAGAATTAATGCAAACAAATCAATGCAAACAAAATTACAATAAGGCATCACTTACACACTAGAATAAATATAAAAAAACAAACATAAAATAATAATTCCCAGCCTTGGTGAGAAAAATGTTAACTCCCTTATATCACTGTGAATAAAAAATTACATAATGAGGTGAAAGGCATTTCGAACTCAATAACTTATTTGCAGAACTATGTTCTGTAAAGTTATACACAACATAATTCACACTTTAAAAAATTGGTATGTATGAAACATCAATAATAAGATATCTAGATATAAAAGTATTTTATTCTTTTTTTAAATGATAATTATATATATTAATGCAAACATAGGGTACAGTGTAGTGTTTTCATATACAATTTGAAGCAATTTCATCAGGCTGGTTCACATAGATTTCATGTCATTTGCTTAGTCATTGTGTCAAAACATTCGTATTGTAGTTCTAGAAAAGTTCACTTGTACCCTTGTTAGACAGATATATAGATGATCTTTCTGGTCACCCTCCCACCACCCAGCCACCCTTCTCCCCTCCCCTTTATTCACCCTCTCCCCATATTCTTGGACTAGAATTAAGTGTGTCTTTCATTTCAGAGTTATAAATTAATTTCATAAAAGGGCTGGTGCATTGGATTCTTTTTCTTCCATTCTTGTGATACTTTGATAAGAAGAACATTTTCCAGTTCCATCCATGTAAACATGAAGGAGGTAAAGTATCCATCTTTCTTTATGGCTGCATAGTATTCCATGGTGTATATATACCACAATTTGTCTTTCCATTCATGGATTGATGGGCACTTGGGCTTCTTCCATGATCTGGAAATTATGAATTGGGCTGCAATAAACATTCTGATACAAACATCTTTATTGTAATGTGATTTTTTATCTTCTGGGTATATACCTAATAATGGAATTGTAGGATTGAATGGTAGGTTTATTTTTAGTCCTTTAAGTTTTCTCCAGACATCTTTCCAAAAGAAATGTATTAATTTGCATTCCCACCAGCAGTGCAGACATGTTCCCTTTTCTCATATCCACGCCAGCAACTCTGGTTTTGGGATTTTGTGATATTGGCTAATCTTACTGGAGTTAGGTAATATCTAAAAAAGTAGTTTTGATTTGCATTTCACTAATGATTAAGGATGGTGAACATTTTTTCATATATATATAGGCCGCATGCCTATCTTCTTTGGTGAAATTTTTCTTCAAATCTTTTCCCATCTTGCAATAGGATCACTTGTTTGTTTGTTTGTGTGTTGTTGTTGTTGTTGTTGTTAATAAGTTTGAGTTCTCTATGGATTCTGGTTATTAAACCTTTGTCAGAGACATAACCTGCAAATATTTTCTTCCACTCTGAGGGCTGTGTGCATGCTTTACTTACTGTGCTCTTAGCTGTGCAGTTCTTTAGTTTGATCAGGGCCCAATAGTGTATTTTTGATGTTACTTCAATTGCCGGTGGGGTCAGTCTCATAAAAAATTCACTCAGGCCTATTTTTTCAAGTATTTTCCCTGCACTTTCTTCAAGTATTTTTATGGTTTTGTGTCTTAAGTTTAAGTCCTTAATTCAGTGAGAATCTATCTTAGTTAATAGTGAAAGGTGTGATCCAGTTTCAGTCTTCTACAGTTCCCCAGCCAGTTTGCCCAGCACCATTTGTTAAATAGGGAATCTTTTCTCCATTCAATGTTTTTAATTGGTTTATCAAAGATGAGGTAATGGTAAGTAGCTGGATTCACCTGTTGGCTTTCTATTCTGTCCCATACATCTACCTCTCTGGTTTTGTGTCAATATCATGCTGTTTTAAGCACTATCGATTTATAGTGTAGTCTGAGGTCTTGTAGGTGATTTCTCCTGCTTTGTTTTTATTCCTGAGTAATGTCTTAGCTATTTGAAGTCATTTCTGATTCCATATATTATTTTCTCAAGATCTTTAAAATATGACAGTAGGGCTTTAGTGGGGATTGCATTAAAATTGTATATTGCTTTGGGTAATATAGATATTTTAACAATGTTGATTCTTCCTAGCCATAAGCATGGTAAATTTTTCCATTTGCTAACATTTTCAGCTGTTTCTTTTCTTAGAGTTTCATAGTTCTCTTTATATAGATTTTTCACATCCTTTGTTAAGGATAGCCCCAAATATTTCATCTTCTTTGGTACTACTTTAAAAGGGATAGAGTCCATGACTGTTTTTTTCTGCTTGGCTGTTGTTGGTATATATAAAGGCTACAGATTTATGAGTGTTGATTTTGTATCCTGATACACCACTGTATTCCTTGATCACTTCTAAGAGTTTTTTAGTTGATTTCCTGGTGTTTTCCAGATATACAATCATATCATCTGTGAAAGGTAAAAGTTTGATCTCTTCTGTTCCTATATGGATGCACTTAATTGTGTTTTCTTTCCGAATTGCAGTTGCTAGAACTTCCATTACAATGTTAAATAGCAGTGGGGACAATGGGCAAAGTTGCCTGGTTCCTGATCTGAGTGGGAATGATTTCAATTTAACTCCATTGATTACAATATTGGCTGTGGGTTTGTTGTAGATGGCCTCTATCAGCTTCCGAAATGTTTCCTCTATACCAATTTTCTTAAGTGTTCTGATCATGAAGGGATGCTGGATATTATCAAAAGCTTTTTCTGCATCAATTGAGAGAATCATATGGTCTTTGTGTTTAGTTTATGTGATGAATTACCTTTATAGATTAATCTATGTTGAACCATCCTTGAGATACTGGAATAAAACCTAATTGGTCGTGATGTATAATTTTTTTGATGTGTTGCTGGATTCTGTTCATTAGGATCTTGTTGAATATTTTTGCATAAATATTCATTAGTGATATTGGTCTATAATTTTCTATTCTTGTCGGATCTTTTCCTGGTTTGGGAATTAAGGTGATGTTTGCTTCATAGAATGTGTTGTGTAGTATTCCATCTTTTTCAATGTTTTCGAAAAGGTTGAATAATGTAGGTAGTAGTTCTTCTTTAAAGTTTTGGTAGAACTATGATGTGAAGCCATCTGGTCCCGGGCTTTTCTTTTTGGGGAGATTTTGTGTAACTGATGTTATTTCAGATCTTGATATGGGCGTGTTCAACATTTCCACTTCATTCTGGCTAAGTTTTGGGAGATGGCATGCTTCCAAGTATTGGTCGATTTCTTTCAGATTTTCATATTTCTGAGAATAAAGTTTCATATAGTATTCATTGAGAATTTTTTGAATTTCTAGGGGGTCTGCTGTTATTTCATCTTTCCTGTTTCTGACTGAGGAGATTAGAGATTTTACTCTTTTTTTTTTTTTTGTTAGGTGGCCAAAGGTTTATCTATTTATTTAACTTTTTCAAAAAACCAACTTTTTGATTTATTGATCTGTTCTATAATCCTTTTGTTTTCTATTTCATTTAATTCTGCTCTAATTTTGGTTATTTCTTTTCTTCTGCTGGGTTTCGAATTGGATGGTTCTTCCTTTTCCAGTTGCTTGTGATGTCCCATTAAGTTGTTAACTTCCTCTCTTTTGGTTATCTTGAGGAAGGTTTGCAGAGCTATAAATTTCCCTCTTAGGTCTGCCTTTGCAGTGTCCCAAAGGTTCTGTCACACGTGTCTTCATTGTCACTGTGTTCTAAAAATTTGGTAGTTTCCTTCTTGATCTCATCTCTGACCCATCTGTCATTCAGCATAAGGTTATTTAGCTTCCATATTTTTGTATGAGGCGGCTGATTCCTGTTGTTGATGAGTTCAAATTTTATTCCATGGTGGTCTGAGAAGATGCATGGAATGATTTCTATTCTTTCAAATTTACTTCGGTTAGACTTATGGCCTAAGATGTGATCGAGTTTGAAGTATGTTCCATGGACTGAAGAGTAAAATGTGTATTCTGATTTGTTTGGATGAAATGTTCTGTAGATGTCATTTAGGTCCAGAAGATGAATAGTTAAATTTAAATCTAAAATTTCCTTGCTAAGCTTCTTATTGGAGGATCGATCCAACAAAGTCAAGGAAGTGTTAAAATCTCCGAATATTATAGCGCTGGGAGAGATCAAGTTGCTCACGCCTGTTAGAGTATCTCTTATAAATTGAGGTGCATTCTGCTTGGGTGCATAGATATTGATAATTGAAATCTCATCATCTTGGTTATTGCCCTTGACAAATATAACATGGCCATCTGTTTCTTTGCTCTTTTCTGTTGATTTAAACTGTAACCTATCTGCAAATAAGACCGCAACACCTGCTTTTTTTCTGGTTTCCCTTTGCTTGGAATATAGAGCACCATCCCTTCACCCTGAGTCTGTATTCATCTTTTAAATTAGTATGTGGTTCTTGGACACAACAGATATCTGGTCTGAGTTTCTGTATCCAATTTGCCAATGTGTGCATCTTCAAAGGGCAGTTTAGGCCATTCACATTGAATGAAATTATTGAAATACCTGGTACGATATTGGTCTTCAACTTGCTCAAAAGTCCAGTAGACATTTTTAATTCTTTCACTACTATGAAGGTTGGAATTTGATCAAAAGTTTCTGGGTGGGTTTACTTTTGTAGTGAGGGATTGTGATGATTATTATAGAGGATAGGTTTGAGAATTTCCTGCAGAGGTGGTTTGGTTATGGCAAATTTGTTCAACATGTGGATGTCATTAAAGTATTTAATTTCTCCACCATAGATGAAACTCAGTGTAGCTGGATAGGATCTTGGGTTGGAAGTTGTTTTGCTTTAGGAGATTAAAAGTTGCTGACCATCCTCTTCTCACCTAAAAGATTTTAGCAGGAAGATCTGCAGTCATTCTAATTCTCTTTCCTTTGTAGGTTATTGTTTTCTTGCATCTAACTGGTTTCAGAATTTTTTCTTTCATATTAACTTTAGTGAATTTAATTATGATGTGCCTAGGGGATTTCTTGTATGTGTTGAGTCGTGCTGGGGTTCTGAAACTATCTGCTATCTGAAATTCCAAATCTCTTGACATGTTTGGGAAATTCTCTTTCAAAATTTCATGAAGAAGAGTCTCTGTGTTTTGTGAGGCAGCTTCATCACTTTCAGGGATTCCTATAAGGTAAATATTAGTTTTCTCCGAATTATCCCAGAGCTCTTTAAGAGAAAGATCCATTCTTGTTTTCTATATTTTTTTCATCTTTGTGCTCTTGGGCTTATTTAAAGGCTTTGTCTTCAATGTCAGAGATCCTTTCTTCAGTTTGTTCCACTCTGTTACAAAGAGATTCCATCGTGTTTTTCAAATCTTTGAGGGCTGTGACCTCTTGTCTCAAAGTTTCAAAGTCTTTGATCATTTTATCTTTGAAATCATTGAATTCCTGAGTCATCTTTTGAATAATTTCTTGGGACATCTTTTGAATAATTTCTTGAGATATTTTTTGAATCATTTCTTGGAATTCTAGCTCTTTCCTTTCTTCCATTCTATTAGTCTTGTTTACTATCCACATTCTGAACTTAATTTCTGTCATCTCAGCCATCTCTTTATGGGTTGGATCTTCAGGAACATTTGCCACATCCTTCCTGGGGGGGTTGCTCTACTATGGTTATCCCTTCTACTGGAGTTTTTCCCCTGGCTCTGCCCCATGCCAAATTTACTCCGCTTGGCTAGATGAGGTATAGGAGGAAGTTATGTTAGGAAGTTATATTATTGGCCTTTTGGGGAAAGGCTGGGTGAATTGTCTGTATCTTTTCCCCTAGATCTTTGCCAATTATGTGTATAATGCTACAGTTTGAGAGCTTGGAGGCCTCCTTATCTCCATCTTTATACAGCTGGTATCTGTTCTACCTTAGAAAATCAATTACTCTGGTTTAAGATCTCAGCTCTGGAGAAATGAGAGTGATTAAGTCAACCTTCCTCTTACAAGTGATGGTTGTGAAAGAAAAACCACACCATCCTTCAACCACACCCCCATAGTATCACTTTAGATAGTTTTCAGGTGATTGGCCCAGTTCAAATAATATAAGACAAGTATCCCACTCAACACAATTCTCAGGTGGGGGAGTTCAAGAGGTCTCTGGCAACTATAGAGCAGGGATCTTTTGCCAGCTCAGGTATGACCGACTCCAGTGTTCTGTGGGGTCAGAGGGACCTGCCCAGCAAAGAAAGTATTTTAGGGAGGTTGATGCCTCCTACCCCACCTTGTACCTTTGTCACACCCAGTCACTGGAGACCCCGGAGGGCTGTGACCTAGTTGCCCAATAACCGAATGTGGCAGGGCTCTGTGTCTTCCAAAATCAAAGTAGAGTCAGTGCCAGCTCCAGTCGGTTACTGCTCTTTGATCCCTGCCAGCAAAGGAAACTGAGGCTTGACTGTCTTAGGCACTCAGTGACAACTGGAGAATGTTCCCCCTGAAGACAATTTGGGCATGAGAAAATCCCAACAGCATCAGAGATTCTTCCTGGACCACCAGTGGATTTGCTCAAATCAGGGGATCCAAACCTATTGACCCAGTCAGTACCCACTCCCTGATTGGAAAGATCACAAGATGTCCAGCAACTAAATAATAGGAGTCTACTGGTGGTTTAAGTGGCTCACTCTGATGCTCTGAGGAGTCAGAAAGGCCTGTTTAGTAGAAAATTTGGAGTAAGGAGGCTGATGTCTCTTTCCCCTCCTTACTCACCCTTCACTGCCAGACTCTGGTAATCTCAGTCTCAGCTAACCCCACTACCAATTTCTGTTGACCCAACTTTGTAACCCAGTCCTGTCCTATAGGCAAGTGAGTCAGGGTTTTGTGCCTACCACAGTCCAGGCAAAGTCAATGAGTTCATCACGGTTTTGTGCCTGACAGAGTCCCAGCATTATCAATGCCTTCTCCACTCGGTGACCACTCTTTGTGGCCAGCCAGCAGAGATAGTTGAAGCCTATCTGCCTCGGGCATTCAAGGGGAGCTGTAGAATATTCCGCTTCAGTTCACTCTAAGCCTGGAAGTCGTGGTTTGCCTCTGTGAGGAGGACATGTGTTTATCTATCTCTTCTCTCAGTTTAGTTCCCCACTTTCAGCTTCGTTGGGTTCTTCTGGCAGTTGTCTCTCTCCCTGAACTGAAGTTTATGTTGAAAGCTAGCTCCAGTAAGCTCTTTTAACTATTCCCCCAAATTATTATTGAATGTTAAAATTTTAGTTAGGGAATATAGCCAACCTGGGGATTTAGCAAAGTCCAAAATACATTTAAACCAGGCAGACAAATAAGCAGACTAAAATGTTACTGGACATACAAGCACAACAATGCCCAGACATTCAGCCACAAATAAACAAACAGACAAAGAAGTAAACAGAACAACAGACAAACCAGACAACTAACAGATCAAAAAAGAAAGAAGGAAGAAAGAAAAAAAATAGTAATAATAAAAGATAACCACAGAAATGTTGGTCATAAAATGATAGAGGAAACAAATAGGCAAGCAAACAATCAAATAAAAAAGACAAATATATAGCTATATATATTATATATATATTAAATAAAAAATATATATTAAATAAAAAAATAAATAAATATAAATATATATATTAAAAATAAAAAAATTAAAAAACATAAAATAGAAAATAAGGAAAAGGAGGGCACCACTAAGAAAATTATTTTTTTTTTTTGAGTATATACAAACAAGACCCTTTTTCAACACGGTGGGGTTCCAGTTTAAAAAAATATACATTATTACGCTGCAGTATACTTTCTAGACAACATTTTTTGCTGTGAGTGATCCCCACAGTAATACCAAAAATAGAAAGGGGAAAAAAAAAATATATATATATATATAAGGAGAATCTTTGCTGGCAGGATGCCCAGATTCTCCCTACAACAGTTCCCGCAAAGTGGTGGGCACCTTGGATTAACTTCAGATGCTGGATGGCTGGCTGTAGAGCAGATTGAGTTCTCCACTCTTCCGGGGGAGGTGTTATGGAGACGCCATTTTGTGGGGTTTTACATTACATCTGGTTCCTGGCTGTCCACCCACTCCTATCTGTCCTCCAAACTTGGGACACAAATTCACACTTCGCCAGACTTTCACTCAACTCCTAATTTCCCCTTGAAGAGAAAACTGTTGTGGTCCGAGGGAAAAGAGCTGAGTGCCCCTTGTGTGTTCTGCTTTCAGTTTATTTCTGATGGGCCTCTGCCACCACTGCCATGCTCAAAAGATTTTTCAGTGTTTGTAGGAAGGGAACCAATTTCCTGCACTCAACTCCTAATTTCCCCTCAAACAGAAAACCACTGTAGTCCGAGGGAAAAGAGCTGGGGCACCCCTTGCACGTTCCATGTTCAGTTTATTTCTGATGAAGGAAGGACAGCAGACACCACAGCAGAACATTCAAAAAACTTTTCAATGTTTATAGGAGGGAAACTGATTCACCCTGCAGGTAACCGCATCAGTGCAGCTCCACACAGACTTCCAAAATTACAGGATGGATCAGTTCCTAAGCAGAGTCCCTTCCCCTCGAGTTTCTGTCCGAATGCCTGGATCCCTGAAACCCCAAACCGAGTCCAAGTGTCTCCCGTTTATAGCTGCTAAATTCCACTCAGGAATCCACACCTCACCACCCTCTCCATGAGACACACAAACTCCCCATGAATTGGGCACAGGAGCCTTTCATGAGGGAGAGATTGGTTTCTGTCTCTCCCGACTCAAGCCCCGGACCTGGTGCCGCAGGTCACAGATGCTGCCCTTTCAGCTGCTGCCCTGAGATTTTTCTGGCTGACACCGTATATCTGGGCTACACTTCCAATCCAGCAATTTACCTCTTTGCTGTTTACCCTGCACACAGGGACTCCACGTGGAAGAGATCCAACAAGCCCACTCTCACATGAAACCAGCAGGAGAGTTGACTCAGAGTTGCATCTCCTCCGCCATCTTGCTCCGCCTCCCCTATAAAGTATTTTTGTTTTGTTTGTTTGCCAGAGCTGTAGAAAAAATGTGAATTATGAAACACTCCTTATAAGCAAATTATTTTTAGGAATGAGGCATTGTATATGTTTATATGTGCATATATACATATACATACACACATATATACACAAACACACATATATATGAATATATATTCCTAAAGTGTTATATTAAATATATATATTAAATATATATCCCTAAAGTGTTATATTCATATATATGTGTGTATGGGTATGTACACATATATAAGCAATATATATATAAGTCTATATATATATCTGTATAGGTACATACATATATCTACACACATAGATGTCTTTGTGTGTATAGATAGATACATATATACATATGTATCTGTGTGTATGTAAATATACAGTTTTATAAATATACACACTTATATACAGGCATATAGTGTGTCCATAAATAGTCATGAGTAATTTAAAATAAACAACTATTTCTAAATTTCAGATTAAACTTTATGGACATGCTGTTGATGGATAGATTAATAGACAGCCTGGAATAACACAAAATTATTAATGCAATATATACCACTGCGTTGCATGTGTTAACTTTTCAAATTTTATATTGTGAAAAGCATACTCCTAGCATATCCTAATAAAGAAATTTCAACCTGTTATAAATATATCAAATTATCAAAATTACTTAATAACTCTGAATATTTATATATTCAATACCTGAGCTTCAATATATAAATTGATATGTATCGACGTACCTTATGTTTTAGAATAGGGGTGTTGAACCTGTGCCCCATAGATTGCGTGTGGCCCAAGATTGCTCTGAGTTTTGGCTCAACATAAAATTTCTTTTTTTTTTTTTTTTTTGAGATGGAGCCTCAAGCTATCCCCCTGGGTAGAGTGCCGTGGCATCACGCTCACAGCAACCTCCAACTCCTGGGCTCAAGCGAGTCTCCTGACTCAGACTCCCAAGTAGCTGGGACTACAGGTCAACATAAAATTTCTAAGCTACTTAAAATATTATGGTGTTATTATTTTTTTCTTGTGGAACTCAGTTGTGTGGATCCTGAGGGTGAAGCTGTAGAAGATAATGTTGTGTTGCAAGATCCCATATAATAAAAATGTGTTTTCTCATTATTTGCACACATGTGTGACTTTAGTTTTATGGTTTTGTTGTTTTTGGTTTTCTGTGTGTCATCTTCCAAATAAAGTTGAATTGCTAGTTCAAATTGTGTATGTCATGAGGACTTGGAAAGGCAGCAATTTTCAATATCTCAACCTGCCACTGCAATATTTGGAATCTGACACACGTCTTAATCTGGTCAAGGTTTTAATCTGGTTTTAATCTGTTTTTTTTTTTTTAAAACTATTTGTTTCATTAATTTTCTGAATTATTTATTTTCTTTTTAATTTATTTCTGATTAAATTTTAGTTATTTATTTTCTTCTGATGGATTCAGCCTTAGATTCTTCTTTTTCCAATTTGTAATATTTTTTATGAAATTGTTGATGTTCTCTCTTTATGTTTTTCTAATGTAGGCACTGAAAGCAATAAATTTCTCTCTTAGTAGTGCTTTTGCTGAATCCCACAGGTTTTGGTAACTTGTGTCTTAATTTTTATAAGGTTTGAAGAATTTAAATATTTCTACTTTTATCTCTCCTAAATTCAACTACCATCAAGCACCATGTTGTTTAATTTTCAAGTATTTGTGTGGGGATTATCAGAGCATACTGTTAATTATCTGATTGTTGAAGTGCCCTTTTTAATGTCTTTTGATATGAGAGAATACAAGGCATACTATGTATACTTTTAATTTTCCTGAGGTTTGATATTTGTCTTAGAATGTGATGGTCTGATTAGATAAATTCTTTAGCTTTGGTTAAGGTAATCTTCATGCCATCACTATATGATATGGAAATGTTAAAAGAGCATGTTTAACTCCACATTACTATTTACTCCTTTTCTGTTACATTCCGTTACCTTCAAAAGTGGTTCTTTTTGTTTGCCCTCCCATTGTGTAACTGTGAATGCATTCAACTGAAAATGTTAGTGATGTAAGTACTGACTGCACAAGTGATTATGTCCCTGATGATTATCACTTTCTATTAGATATAAGTCATCATGGAATAAAAACAGAAATGAAGTACAACCCAAACACTCAATTCTACAAAAAAAAAAAAAAAGCACATAAAATTAAACAATATACTGGAAAAAGATAAGTAATGCTTAGGTTACGGAAGAAACAGAAATCATAAGATTTTTTGAACTAAATGACAAAAGAGACACAAATTATCAAAATCTGAGATTCAAGAAAACTTTTCCATAGAGAAAATTGAGAGAATTGATAAGCTTTGTCATCAAAACTTAACTTTCATAGTGGTGAAGAGATTATAAATGTGAATTGAACCATTGGACTTTCAAAAAACTTGACAACTAAAACAATACCCAGCTTATCAATTCTCTCAATTAATGTGAACAGTTTAAATTGTCCTCTAGTGGCATAGTTGAGCTAATGGGATAAACTCAGACTAGATATCTGTTGCATACAAGAACCTCATCTTACCTTAAAAGATAGAAATAGACTGTGAGATGGTTATCTATAATTCAGGCAAATGAAAATCACAAAATGTCAGGGGTAGCAATTTCATTTGCATATACAATAGGCTTTAAACCAACAAATGTAAGGAGAGATAAGGATGGTCATTTCATATTTGTCAAGGGAGACACACAACATAAAGAGATTTCAAGTATTAACATTTATGCACACAACTAGAATGCTCCTCAATTTATAAAGGAGAACTTAAAAGACATAAATGATTTGATATCTTCCAGCACCATAATAGTAAGATATTTTTATACCTCTCTGGCATTGTTGGATAGATCCTCCAGGAATAAATTAAGCAAAGAAATATTATGCTGAAACCTGACCCTGGAATAACTGGACTTAATAAACATCTACAGAATAATTTATCTAATCAAAACTGAATACACATTCTTCTCATCAGTCTATGGAACTTACTCCAAAATTGATCACATCTTAGGTCACAAGACTAAACTCAGCAATTTAATAGAATATAAATTATTACTTGTATTTTCTTATGTAATAATGGAATAAAAATTGAACTTAACAGGAATCTTCATCCTTCCACAAATACATGGAAACTAAATAATCTTTTGCTGAATAATAGCTGGGTCATAGATGAGATTAAGGAAATTACCAAATTTTTGGAACACAACAATATTGAAGACATGAATTATCACAACCTGTGGGATACTGCAAATGGAGTCCTAGAGGGAAATTTATAGAGTTTCAAGACTTCTTCAAGAGAATAGAAAGAGAAGTCACCAATTTAATGAAACATCTCAGACAACTGTAAAAGGGAGAACATTCCAACCCCACAAACAACAGAAGAAGAGAAATAACCAAAATTAGAAGAGAATTAAATGAAATTGAAAACAAATGAATCTTTCAACAGATCAACAAATCAAAAATTTGGTTTTTGAACACATTAATAAAATTGATAAACCTTTGGTTAACCTAACCAGAAATTCAAAAGTAAAATCCCTAATAGCATCAATCAGAAATGACAAAGTTGAAATAACAACAGACATCTCATAAATTCAAAAAACTTTTTTTTATTTTTTTATTGAATGTTAACTATGTACATTAATGCACTTCTAGGGTACAGTGTGGGGTTTTCACATGCATTCAGAAATACTGCCATCAAACTGGTCAACACAGCCTTCATTTCATTTTCTTAGTTATTGCTTTAAAACATTCACATTCTACTCTTAGAAAGATTCACCTGTACCCCTATAAGACAAACCTCAGAAGTGATCCCTCCAAACCTCCTCCCTCCTTCCATTCCCCCCTCACTTCTCCCTCCCCCCTCTACATGTTCTTAGGCTATTTGGTTATAGCTTTCATATAAAAGGTTTAAATTAGTCTCACAATAGGGGTGTGTACATTGGATACTTTTTTCTCCATTCTTGTGATACTTTGCTCAGAAGAACATTCTCCAGCTCCATCCATGTGAACATGAAGGATGTATATTCTCCATCCTTCTTAATGGCTGCATAGCAATAACTGAGAAAATGACATGAAGGCTGTGTTGACCAGTTTGATGGAAGTAGTTCAGAATGCATGTGAAAACCCCATACTGTACCCCAGAAATGCATTAATGTACATAGTTACCATTCAATAAAAAGAAAAAAAAGAAAAAGAAAAATTCCAACAACCCCATATATCAATGGGGAAGAGATATGAATAGAATCTTCTCTAAAGCTGATAGACGAATGGCTACTAAGCACATGAAAACATGCTCATCATCCCTCATTATCAGAGAAATGCAAATTAAAACCACCCTGAGATATCACCTAACCCCAGTCAGAATGGCCTAAATCAAAAATCTCAAAACTGCAGATGCTGGCACGGATGTGGAGAGAAAGGAATGCTTTTGCACTGCTGGTGGGACTGCAAACTAATACAACCTTTTTGGAAGGAAGTATGGAGAAACCTTAAAGAACTCAACCTAGGGGCATCACCTGTGGCTCAAAGGAGTAGGGTGCCAGACCCATATGCCAGAGGTGGTGGGTTCAAACCCAGCCCTGGCCAAAAACTGCAAAAAAAAAAAAAGAACTCAACCTAGACCTCCCATTCGATCCTGCAATCCCATTACTGGGCATCTATCCAGAAGGAAAAAAACCTTTTATTATGAAGACACTGTACTAGGCTGTTTATTGCAGCCCAATTTACAATCCCTAAAATGTGGAAACAGCCTAAATGTCCTTCAACCCAGCAATGCATTGGTAAGCTCTGGTATATGTATACCACAGAATATTATTCAGCCATGAAAAACAATGGAGATTTTACAGCATTTGTACTAGCCTGGGTGGAGGTGGAACACATTGTTCTTAGTGAAGTATCACAGGAATGGAGAAGAAAGCATCCTATGTATTCAACTTTGATATAAAGACAATTAATGACAATTAATGACATGGGGGGCATGGGGGAAGGGGATACCAAACAGAGAAGGAGGGAGGGGGTGTGGGCAAGGGAAAAAAATGAGAAAGAAATTAGTGACTGTTCTTATATAAATTGTGTTTAATTTTGGACCAAAGTATATTACTTAAACATTAATTTTTTTAATTCAACAGGTTAATATGTTGTTTATCATATTGCATCCTCATTTGTAAGTGAAATATGTTTGTAATTTCCCCTTTATAATAATATATTTTCTCCAATTTTAATATCAGGTGTATCCAGATGAAGTAGAATGATTTTGAATTATTTCTTTTTCTATTGTCTATAAGATTTGGCATGATCTGTTTTTTTGAAATTATCTGTTACTTTCATTTATAAATATTAGTTGTCTATTTTTTTGAGACTTTGGCAAAAACAAAACAAGAAGTTAACTGATCAAAGCATTCTATAATAGTCATACTCCTATCTGACAATGTGAATATTATGTTCTTCACATTGTTACTATTATTGTTGCTTAATATTTTGTTGAAGCAATCGTCTGATTTCTTTTCTGAATGTATTTATCTTCATTCATTTTTTTTGTGCATTAGTACCTTTATTGACTCATCCTTGATGTCTTTTTTTTTATTAAATGATAGCTGTATACATTAATGCAAGCATAGGGTACAGTGTAGTGTTTTCATATACATTTTGACATACTTTCATCAAGCTGGTTCACATAAATTTCATGTCATTTGCATAGTCATTATGTCAAAACATTTACATTCTAGTTCTACAGAAGTTCACTTGTACCCTTGTTAGA
>CAUYTI010049285.1:0-20448 GCA_963575145.1 Galago senegalensis
GACGGCTGCAACCAAAGAATGGCTGGCGTTGTGGCAGGCGCCTGTGGTCCCAGCTACTTGGCAGGCTGAGGCAGGAGACTCGCTTAAGCCCAGGAGTTGGAGGTTGCTGTGAGCTGTGATGCCACAGCACTCTACCCAGGGCAACAGCTTGAGGCTGTCTCAAAAAATCAAAAGAAAACAAAAGGTGAATGGTATGTATATATATACATAGATATACATATATACACTTACACATACATCTCTCTGTCAGAAATGATGTCTCATCTTCTCCTAAACACTCTATGTGTACTCCTAAAACAAGGATACTTCACTACATTACCGCCATAGAATCCTCCCAGATAAGAAATTAACACTGGTATAACACAAAGCCAACACACAAACACATTCAATTTTTACCAAATGTCCCAACAGTGTCTCTCTTTCGAGTCCACAATCCTATCCAGGAACACATACTGCATTTAGTTATTGGACTTCCTCTGTCTCCTTAGGTCTATACAGTGCTTCAGTCTTCCCCTATCTTTCATTCATGCCCTTGACTGTACACGTACAGGTCCGTCATTCTCTAGGATGACCCCTCAATCTGGGTCTAGCTGATGTTCCTCAAATTCAGGCCATTCATTCCTAGAAAGAATATACACAAATAATGCTACATATACACTACAACTATCCTTCCCATCCCTAGGGATGTTAACCCTGATCACTTGGTCAAGTTGAAGTCTGTCAGGTTTCTCCACTGTAAAGTCACTATTTTTCCCTTTCTATCTGATTGCATATTATGGGAAATTATTCTAATAATTCACTAATATCCTGTTCCTCATCAAATCTCCACACAGCAGCCTTAGTACTCATTAACTATTCTCATCCCGTTATCAAATATCACTACGATGGTAATTATCTAATTCCATCAGTACTTTTTTTTTTTTTTTTGAGACAGTCTTACTCTGTTACTCTCGGTTGAATGCTATGGCATCACAGCTCAGAGCAACCTCAAACTCTTTGCACTTAAATGATTCTCTTGTCTCTAGTCTCCTGATTAGTTGGAACTACAGGCACCTGCTGCAACGCCCAACTTTTTTTGGTTGCAGTTGTCATTGTTGTTTAGCAGGCCTGGGCCAGGCTCAAACCCGCCAACCTCGGTGTATGTGGCCACTGGCCTACTCACTGAGCTATAAGAGCCAAGCCAGTACTTTTATATTTTTTACTTAAAGAGCTTTCCCAGTCGCCCCACTCATTATTCACTTATATTTAAATCAGTACAGCCAGCCAAGGTGGCTCACATCTATAATCCTAGCACTCTGGGAGGCTGAGACAGATGGATTGTTTGAATTCACAAGGTCAAAACCATCCTTAGCCAGAGCAAGACCCCATCTCTACTAAAATACAAAAAACTGAGGCAAGAGGATCACTTGAGCCCAAGAGTTGGAGGTTGCTGTGAACTATGTCACCATAGCACTCTACCCAAGGCGACAGCTAGAAACTCTGTCTCAAAAAAAAAATCAGTACAGACTTAGGGACTCTTGTTTAATTCTATGAATTATAATCCCTTAGTCTCACTATTTATTTTGTCACTCAAATCACGTAAGATTTGGCCAGTTGAAGACCTTTCCAGGTCTACCTTCTAACACATCCCCATCATTCTGACTACTTCCTTACTCTGGCACAACTGAATTCTTTTTTTTTTTTTTTTCAGACAGTCTCACTATGTCACCCTCAGTAGAGTGCTGTGGTGTCACAGCTCAAGCAACTTTGAACTCTTGGGCTGAAGCGATTATCTTGCCTCAGCCTCCCAAGTAGCTGGGACTTCAGGCGCCCTCCACAATACCCGGCTATTTTCTTGTTGCAGTTCTCACTGTTGTTTAGGTGGCCCAGGCCAGACTCGAACCCACCAGCCTCGGTGCATGTGGCTGGCACCTTAACTACTATTCTGTAAGCACCAAGCCCACAACAGAATTCTTTAGACTTATTTTGTATTTTCCATCTCTGGTCCTAGGATGAGCCATGTCTCTAAGGAGCCCTGGTTATAGACACTGGGTACATTCACTGTTACTAGGATTTCACTACTAGTCGGTCCTCTCAGCAAAGAGAACTAAGAAATTTATACAGAGGGTACAAAAAAAAGTTTATACATTTTATGGGAAAAAACTATTAAAACTGTAATACTCAGGCAGGGCAAGGTGGCTCATACCTATAATCCTAGCACTCTGGGAGGCCAATGCAGGTAGATTGCTTGAGCTCATGAGTTCAACACCATCCTGAGAGAAAAGACCCTGTCTCTACTAAAAATGGAAAAACTAAGGCAAGAAGATTGCTTGAGCCCAAGAGGTAGTGGGTGCTGTGAGCTATGACACCATAGTACTCTACTCAGGGCGACGCCTTGAGATACTGTCTCAAAAAAAAAAAAAAGAATTGTAATACTCAGCATATATCAATTACAAAAGATGAATCAATGAGCACCTCTTAAAATTGCAGAAGTCAAACATGTCTTAAGTATTACAAATTTAATACAGTTTTTTCCTTTCTTAACGCGTATACATTTTTTGGCAACCTCTGCATATAAACACACATACACATACATATATACACAAACATACACATCTTTACAGATTTCTGTATCTGAGCACAAATAATGAAAAAGGGCTTAAACCGATACTTCAAATTCCAATCCCCCAATGGGTGGAGGGAGGGGGATTCGAGGGTTCACTTCTGTGGTTTATTTTACAAGGGTACAAGTGAATCTTTCTATGAGTAGAATATGAATGTTTTAACACAATAACTAAGAAAATTACATGAAGGCGATGTTGACCAGTTTGATGGAAGTGTTTCGGATTGTGTGTGAAAACACCACACTGTACCCCAGAAGTGCATTAATGTACACAGTTACCATTCAATTTTTTAAAAAAAATTCCAATCCTCCATCTTTAATTTTTATCCCTTCCCCTACTATGTTTGTAAACCCTTCTAGGTAAGAAACCCACCTTCCATTATCTTCAATATATTTGTTCTTTTAATTAATTAACATAGTCAATGTAATCAAACGCTCAACCAGTCCTCCTCCATAAATATACATTGTTTTTTTTGAGACCAGGGGTACTCTGTCACCTAGGCTAGAGTGCCACAGCATCAGCCTAACTCGCAGCAACCTCAAGCTCTTGAGCTCAAGCAATCCTCCTGTCTCAGCCTCCTGAGCTGGGACTACAGGCCACCATGCCCCACTAATTTTTCTTTTCTTTCTTTCTGTTTTTTTTTTTTTTTTTTTGTGACAGAGCCTCAAGCTATCCCCCTGGATAGAGTGCCATGGCATCACAGCTCATAGCACCTCCAACTCCTGGGATCAAGCGATTCTCCTGCCTCTGCCTCCCAAGTAGCTGGGACTACAGGCACCTGCCATAATGCCTGGCTATTTTTTGGTTGCAGTGTCGTTGTTTAGCAGGCCTGGGCTGGATTGAACCTGCCACCTTAGGTGTATGTGGCTGGCACCTTAGCCGCTTGAGCCACAGGCACCAAACCAAGTTTTCTATTTTTAGTAGAACAGGGTCTTGCTTTGCTCAGGCTCTTCTCAAACTCCTGACCTCAAGTGATCCTCTCACCTCAGCTTCTAGGAAGTGCTAAGATTACAGGCATGACACACCACATCCAGTCCACTTCTTTTGTTTTTTTCTTAGAGACAGAGTCTCACTTTGTTGCCCTCAGTAGAGTGCCCTAGTGTCATAGCTCACGGAAACCTCAAACTCTTGGGCTCAAGCAATTCTCTTGCCTCAGCCTCCCAAGGAGCCGGGACTACAGGCGCCTGCCACAACACCCAGCTACTTTTAGAGACAGGGTCTTGCTCTGGCTCAGGCTGGTCTCAAACTCATGAGCTCAGGCAATCCACCCACTTTGGCCTCTCAGACTGCTAGGATTACAAGCGTGAGCCACCACACCCAGCCATAAATTTCTCAGTCTGGAATACAGCACATAACATTTCACAGACCCATTGAGTCAAGCTCTCTTATCATGGACCATCTGCAAGTACTAATATTTCCCAAACATACTCAAGAAAAACTACTAGGTACTGGGCAGCACCTGTGGCTAACTGGGTAGGGCATTGGCCCCATATACCAAGGGTGGCAGGTTTGAATCTGGCCTGGCCAAACTGCAAACAAAAAAATAGCTGGGCATGGGTGGCGCCTGTGGCTCAGTGGGCAGGGCACCTGACCCATATATAGAGGGTTGTGGGTTCGACCCCAACCCCAGCCAAACTGCAACAAAAATAGCCGGGTATTGTGGTGGGCACCTGTAGTCCCAGCTACTCAGGAGACTGAGGCAAGAGAATCACCTAACCCCAGGAGTTGGAGACTGCGGAGAGCTATGACACCATGGCACTGTACCAAGGGTGACAAAGTAAGACTCTGTCTCAAAAAAAAAAAAAAAAAGAAAGAAAAAGAAAATCTACTAGGTACTGTTGAATTTAAAGAAAAAAAAACGACGTATTTGAAGTCTAGCAAGTTTTAAAACAATCCAAAATTTAGAGTGGTGGCTCATGCCTATAATCCCAGCAACTGAGACAGGACTGCTTGAGCCCAGGATTTCAAAACCAGCCTGGGCCACATAGGAAACCCTGTCTCAAAATCATCATCATCTCATTATATAATTCTTTAAATATCAATTTAAGTGAGTTTATATTCCTATTAGTTAGCCATTCTCTATTGTTTCTTCAGTTCCCCTAAGAAGTATCTCTCAAACTATTGTCCACATAGTGCCTAAATCAGAAATCACCTGGATTTGGCCTGGCAAATTAGGTCATGCCTATAATCCTAGGATTCTGGAAGACTGAGGAGAGAGGATTATTTGAGCTCAGGAGTTTGAAACCAGCTTGAGCAAGGGTATAGAAAAATTAGCCAGGCATTGTGGTGGACCTATAATCCCAGCTACTGGGGAGGTTGAGGCAGGAGGATCACTTGAGCCTAGGAGTTTGAGGATGCTGTGAACTAGGCTGAGGCCACAGATCTCTAGCCTGGGCAAAGAGTAAGACTCTAAAAAATAAAGAAAAAAAAAAGAGAGAGAGAGAAAGGAAGCGAGAAGGGAAAGAAATCATATGGATTACTCATAACCTGCTAGACTAGACTAGAATCTCTGGAGGCAGAACATTTTTAATGAGGGCCTCCAAATTATTCTTAATATACAAAGTGTCAGGATCTCTGGCACGTAATACGCTTTAAGTATGGTAAGAAGCACATCATACTAACTTTGGCAGTATACTGGTACTTCTTTTGTCTGTCATTGGAAGGGTTTAGTTTTTACTTGGCTCTAGGACAGAGACCTCAGAATAAACAGCACAGGCTTGGTGCCTGTGGCTCAAGTGGCTAAGGCGCCAGCCACATACACCTAAGGTGGAGGGTTCAAATCCAGCCCGGACCTGCCAAACAACAATGACACTGCAACCAAAAAATAGCCAGGAGATGTGGCAGGCACCTGTGGTCCCAGCTAGTGGGGAGGCGGAGGCAGGAGACTCACTTGAGCCCAGGAGTTGGAGGTTGCTGTGAGCTGTGAGGCCACAGCACTCTACCCAGGGGGGTAGCTTGAGGCTCTGTCTCAAAAAAAAAGGAATAAACAGCAGAACAAAAGACTCCTTCCTTCCCTCCAAAGAAATCCAAAAATTGAGGTAAAGCAAACAAGATGTAAATAGGTACAAAATTACTTCAGTACCATTTAATTAACTTCAAGGTCTGGGAATTTACCTACAAACCTGATACCAACAATTCACTTTTAATAGTATGATCATACATAATACTCTACCTTTAATGTTTCATCTTCAAAGCACTTTACTACCTAATTATAACCTAACCCTTTGAGGAAAGGCATTACCAGTTTCATAACAAAGATATGTAACAGACATTATGCAATCTACCCATAACCATTTAGCAACCTGTGTCATAGTGATTATAATCTATGAGTAGAAAAAGTATCTCAGACTAAGGAAATAATTTCACTGTACTGTGTAAGAATGACTGGAACTCAATACGTAATCTATTGGGTCAAAAAGCAGTCACAATAATGATGCATGTCATATGTAAGTATAATCATATACAATTCTCTGAAAGCAAAAAACAAAAAATGGCTACCTTGGTTGGCCCTCATTAAAAATGTTCTGCCTCCAGAGATTCTAGTCTAGTCTAGCAGGTTATGAGTAATCCATATGATTTCTTTCCCTTCTTGCTTCCTTTCCTCTCTCTCTTTCTTTTCTTTATTTTTTAGAGCCTTACTCTTTGCCCAGGCTAGAGATCTGTGCCCTCAGCCTAGTTCACAGTATCCTCAAACTCCTAGGCTCAAGTGATCCTCCTGCCTCAACCTCCCTAGTAGCTGGGATTATAGGTCCACCACAATGCCTGGCTAATTTTTCTATATCCTTTCTATTATATGCTGGCCCCATATACTAAGGGTGGTGGGTTTCAACTGCCCAAAATGCAATTATAAAAACATAGCCAGGCGTTGTGGCGGGGGCCTATAGTCCCAGCTACTCAGGAGGCAGAGGCAAGAGAATTGCCTAAGCCCAAGAGTTGGAGGTTGTTGTGAGCTGTGATGCTACGCACTCTACCAAGGGCGACAGAGACTCTGTCACTAAAAAATACAAAAATACACACACACACAAAAATGGCTAACTGCTACAGAGGTAAAAGAAGAGCCATAAATGAGATGGACTTTAAAGGATAAGGATGGGCTTGGCACCTGTAGCACAGTGGGTACAGCACCAGATACATGGACCAGGGCTGGCAGGTTCAAACCCAGCCTGGAACAGCTAAACAACAAAGACAACTGCAACAAAAAACTAGCCAGGCATTGTGGTAGGCACCTGTAGTCCCAGCTACTTGGGAGTCTAAGGCAAAAAAATTGCTTAAGCCCAGGAGTTTGAGGTTGCTGTGAGCTGTGCTGCCAGGGAGCTGTGCTGCCACAGCACTCTACTCAGGATGAGATAGTGAGACTATGCCTCAAAAATAAATAAATAAATAAATAAATAATAAAATAAAATCAAGGATAAGGATGAGTTTGTTTGGCAGTTTTTGGTTGGGGCTGGGTTTGAACCCACCACCTCTGGCATATAGGGCTGATGCCCTAATCCCTTGAGGCACAGGCGTCACCCAAGTTGTTTTTGTTTTTTTTTAATTGAGAAAGAGTCTCACTATGTTGCCCTTTGATAGAGTCCCATGGCGTCACAACTCACAGCAACCTCAAACTCTTAGGCTTAAGCCATTCTCTTGCCTCAGCCTCCCAAGTAGCTGGGACCACAGGCACCCACCACAACGCTTAGCTATTTTTGCTGTTGCAGTTGTCATTGTTGTTTACCTGGCCCAGGCTGAGTTCGAACCCACGCCCTGTGGTGTATGTGGCTGGTGCTGTAACCACTGTAATATGAGCACTGAGTTTTCTATAGAAATGGAAAGATATTTTGCAAAGGCTTAATAACAGCACACACAAAATAGTCAGAGGAAGGGCGGCGCCTGTGACTCAAAGAAGTAGGGCACCAGGCCCATCTGCCAGAGGTGGTAGGTTCAAACCCCCCCCCCCCGGGCTAAAAAAAAAAAAAATAGTAGTCAAAGGAACATAATTCAAGGAAGAGATCACTTCCAAAAAAATAATGCCAAATGCAACAGAAGATAAAAATACAAAAAAAAGACAGTCATCCCCATTTAATTGACCTCTTTCTCTAAACTCCAATCTTCTAAAATAATTTCTTTCTGGTTTGAAAAAAATCATTTTCTCTTCAAGTCTTAGAGTCTCTTAAACCATACTCATCAACTACCACAAATAATGACCATCATTCTACCATAAATCTTATAAAACTAGGCAAAAAAAAAAACCTTGAGAAAAAAGAAAGAGAGACAAATTTATGTTGCTATGGCTTTCAAGGAAAGCTTCATGCCCAAGTCCAAATTTCTCAGAAATCTAGAATCTGGACTTTAAAGACAAAAAGAACAGTAGCAAGTACAGCACTTAAAATGAGAGATTCATGGCAATAAGTAGATTAGCAGACCACCAGATTAACTCAAAACTAGATGATGGCCTCACCTAGAACTTGGAAAGCAGAAAATAAGAAATTGAATCCAGGGTGGCCCCTGTGGCTCAGTGAGTAGGACATTGGCCCCATATACTGAGAGTGGTGGGTTCGAACCTGGCCCCAGCCAAACTGCAACAACCACCACCAAAGAAAAAGAGCCGGGTGTTGTGGCAGGTGCCTGTAGTCCAAGCTACTCAGGAGGCTGAGGCAAGAGAATCGCCTAAGCCCAAAAGCTGAAGGTTGCTGTGAGCTGTGACGCCACAGCACTCTACTGAGGATGACAAAGTAAGACGCTGTCTCTTAAAAAAAAAAAGAAATTGAATCCAGGCTCAGCACCCATAGCACACTGGTTATGGCGCCAGCCACATGCACCAAGGCTAGCGGGTTCAAATCCAGTCTGGGCCAGCTAAACAACAATGACAACTGCAACAAGAAAATAGCCAAGCGTTAAGGTGGCTATTTTGACCTATAGTCCCAGCTCCTTGGGAAGCTAAGGCAAAAGAATAGCTTAAGCCCAAGAGTTTGAGGTGACGCCACAGCACTCTACCGAGGGAAACAAAGTGAGACTCTATCTCAAAAAAAAAAAAAAGTGCTGGCTTTTGGTGTTGGTGAGTAGGAAGCTGGGGAACAGGTGTTGAGGGAAAAGCATAATGCTGAATTATAACTGGAAAGGTAGGTTTGGAATTCTAACCAGAAATCTAGGAAGATGTTTATCAGGTTGTGGGAATTGTAGCTCTGATAAAACGAGGTAAAAAGTAGAGATAAACATGAAACAGGCTAATAAATAAAAAAAAATGATTATACGAAATAAACACACAAGAGAGCAGTAAATACCTTTTAAAAAATGCCTACATTAAAGGGATAAACAAAGAGATGTCATAGAAAACAGAGAAAAATACACTGCCTTGTTGAAATAGGGGTAAGCTAAACTTTGTCCCCAAAAGACTTAACAGATAAAAGCTGATAGGCCTATGGATTTGTAATTGTCCTTCTGATAGGACAATTTCTGTGAAATGCTGGGTGGAAATTACTAGGTGAATAACTGATTGAGAGATAAGAAAGTACGGGTAAGGAAGGACTATAGAGCCAGTCTTTTTTTTTTTTTTGAAACAGAGTCTCACTAAGTCGCCCTCAGTAGAGTGCCATGCCATCACAGCTAACAGAAACCTCAAACTCTTAGGCTTAAGCGATTCTCTTGCCTCAGCCTCCCAAGTAGCTAGGACTACAGGAGCCCACCACAATGCCCAGCTATTTTTTGAGAGATAAGGTCTCGCTCTGGCTCAGGCTGATCTTGAACCTGTGAACCCAGGCAATCCACCCACCTCAGCTTCCCAAGTGCTAGGATTACAGGCATGAGCTACTGCACGGCCTTATAGGAACAGTCTTAAAAAAGAAATAAGACAAGAGTTTTAAAAAGTTACAAAGTAAGGGAAGTCAGGAAAGGATTTTCTCTTTTTTCTTTTTCTTTTCTTTTTTTTTTTGAGACAGAGTCTCAAGCTGTTGCCCTGGGTAGAGTGATGTGGCATCACAGCTCACAGCAACTTCACATTCTTGGGCTTAGGCAATTCTCTTGCCTCAGCCTCCCAAGCAGCTGGGACTACAAGCACCTGCCACAATGCCCGGCTATTTTCTTCTTGCAGTTGTCATTATTTAGCTGGCTCAGGTGGGGGCTCGAACCCGCCAGCCTCAGTGCATGTGGCTGGCACCATAACCACTGTGCTACGGGCACCAAGCCATGGAAAGGATTTTCTTTTTAAAAAGATAAGTCAACACGATTTCTTGTAAACAGGAGAAAAATAACTATAAAAAAGTAAAATAGCCAGGTGCAGTGGCTCACACCTGTAATCCCAGCACTGTGGGAAGCTGAGAAGGGACAATTGCTTAAGCTCAGGAGTTCAAGACTTGCCTGAGGGAGAATGAGACCGCAACTCATGAAAACAATGTAAAAAACCAGCCAGATGCCAGGGCAAGTGCCTGTAATTCCAGCGGCTTCCAAAGGCTGAGGCAGCGGGATGCCCACAAGCCAGAGTCTGAGGTTGCAGTGAGCTACCAAGCCACTGCACTCTGTTCAGGGGCATAGGGTAGGACTCTGTCTCAACCAAAAAAAAAAAGGTAAAATAGGCTCAGCACCCGGCGCTGCCCACATACACCAGGGCTAGTGGGTTCGAACCCAAGCCAGGGCCTGCCAAACAACAACAACTGCAATAAAAAAATAACCAGGCATTGTGGCAGGAGCCTGTAGTCACAGCTGCTTGGGAGGCTGAAGCAAGCATTGAATCGCTTAAGCCCAAGAGTTAGAGGTTGCTGTGACCTGTAACACCACTGCACTCTACTGACGGCAACATAGTGAAACTGTTTCAAAAAAAAAAAAAATTAAAATTAAACTTTTAAAACAGTAAGATAACTGAGGAGTCTCAAAGAGACAAAAGAAAACAGAATTAGGAACATTTTCTCCCAAGTTAGATCAGAAAGAATATGGGTACAATTAAGCTTTTCCAATTTCCTTGTAGGACAGCCTTTTTGTCCACCTTTTTTTCTTAGCAAATACTCCTGTATTCGTTAGAAAGCTTAGAAATGCAGATTTCTTCTTCTTTCATTTGAAAAAAACAATGCACAGAGGCAGCGGTTACCATGACTGCAGAAAACAAAACTCCACACTGCTATTTATTTACTTAGGGCCAACAGTATTCTACAGAGCTTGGAAACTCCAAGCACACAAAATGCCCTAAATTCTCTTCAAATATCCCAAGAGTAATAGCTTAATAGTTTAGTATTTCTAAATAATCACCATGACAGAATACAGAAAGGGAAAAGAATACCTGAAAGTGAGTTAACTAAGGATTTATATGAAGATAAAAACAGTCTATAATAATTTAAAATACGCTTTTCTTCCAGATAAAAATTTCTGGAAGGTAATTTTTTTAATGTGAAAATATTACATCACTTAATATGAGAAAGAGACAATGTAGGTACTGAGAAATGCCACAGAATTATAAGTTATAGAGACACAACCAATTTTATATTGCAGCACTATCATATAATTCCAACTATTATTTACCTCATAAGATTGTTAAAACAATCAGGTGACATAGTACAACCAACAAATATTACATCTACAGTCTGACAGTGGAGATATAATGTAATTTCAAAATTACTTGTTTGGGGGCAGGTGTGGTGGCTCTCACATGTAATCCAAGCACTGTGGGAGGCTGAGGCAGGTGGATTGTTTGAGCTCATGAGTTTGAGACCAGCCTGAGAAAAAGGGAGACCCACGTCTCTACTAAAAATAGAAAAACGGAGGCAAGAGGATCACTTGAGCCCAAGTTGGAGGTTGCTGTAAGCTATAACACCATGGCACTCTATCCAGGACAACAGCTTGAAACTCTGTCTCAAAAAAAAAAAAAATTACTTGTTTGACCCTCAGAATGGGAGAAGATATTTATAAGTTACCAATCTGATAATGGGCTAAAACCCAGAATCTACAAAGAACTCAAACTAATCAACAAAAAAAAGAACAATCCCATCTGTCATTGGGCAAGAAACATGAAAAGAATCTTCTCCCAATAGGAGAGATGAACAGCCAACAAATACATGAAAAAAATGCTCATAATCCCTAACATCAGAGAAATGCAAATCAAAACCACCTCCAGATATCACCTAATTTCATTGAGAATAGCCCATATCCCAGAGTCCCAAAGCTGCAGATGCTGATGTGCGTGTGGAGAGAAGGGAACACTTTATACACTATTAGCAGGACTAGAAACCAATACAACTTTCTTGGAATAAAGTATGGAGAATCCTCAAAGAACTCAAATTAGACCCCCTAAATGGACCCTGCAATCCCATTACTAGGTATCTACCTACCCAGAAGAAAAAAAAAATCACTTTACCATAAGGACATTTGCACTAGAATGTTTATCACAGCTCAATTCACAATTGCCAAGATGTGCAAACAATCCAAGTGCCCATCAAATCAAAAATAAATAAACAGGCTCAGCATCTCATAGCACAGTGGTTACAGTGCAGGTCACATGCACCAAGGGTGCCTGCAGGTTCCAAACTGACTCCAACCAGCTAAGCAACAACAACTGCAACGAAAAAAAAAAGCCAGGTGTTGTGGCAGGCGTCTGTAGTCCCAGCTACTTGCAAGGCTGACGCAAGAGAGTCACTTAAGCCCAATAGTTTGAGGTTGCTGTGAGCTGTGACACCACTGCATTCTACCAAGGATGACAAGTGAGACTTTGTCTCAAAAAAAAAAAAAAAAGAAAAAGAAAAAGAAGAAGACAGGAATAAACAAACCATGGTATACTATTCTGTCAAGAAGAAAGATGACGACTTTACATCTTTTATATTTGCCTGGATGGATGTGGAAAACATTCTCCTAAGTAAAGTATCCTTAAGAATGGAAAACCAGGCGCAGCACCTGTGGCTCAAGCAGCTAACGCACCAGCCACATACATCGAAGATGGAGGGTTCAAATCCAGACTGAGCCCGCCAAACAACAATGGCTGTGGCTGCAACCAAAAATTAGCCAGGTGTTGTGGTGGGTACCTGTAGTCCCAGCTATTTAGGAGGCAGGGGCAAGAGACTCGCTTGAGCCTAGAAGTTGGAGGTTCCTGTGAGCTGTGATGCCACAGCACTCTACCCAGGGCAACAGTTTGAGGCACTGTCTCAAAAAAAAAAAAAAAAAGAATGGAAAACCAAGCATCCAATGTACTCAATACTAATATGAAACTAGGTGGTGCCTGTAGCTCAGTCAGCAAGGCACTGGCCACATACACCAAAGCTGGTGGGTTTGAACCTGGCCTAGGCCAGCTAAAAACAACAATGATAACTGCAACAACAACAACAAAAATAGCCAGGCATTGTGGCAGGCACCTGTAGTCCCAGCTACTTGGGAGGCTGAGACAAGAGAATGGCTTAAGCCCAAGAGTTGGAGGTTGCTGTGAGCTGTGACACCACAGCACTCCACCCAGGGTAACAGCTTAAGACTTTGTTTTAAAAAAGAAAGAAAAAAATAAACAAACTAATATGAAACTAGTAGATGAACAATTACCTGCCCACATGTAGAGAAAACACAATTAAATTCAAAAAGGAGGGGCAGGCGGGGCCTGTGGCTCAGTGAGTAGGGCACTGGCCCCATATACTGAGAGTGGCGGGTTCAAACCTGGCCCCAGCCAAACTGCAACCAAAAAAAAAAAAATAGCCGGGCATGGTAGCGAGCACCTATAGTCTCAGCTACTTGGGAGGCTGAGGCAAGAGAATTGCCTAAGCCCAAGAGCTGGAGGTTGTTGCAAGCTGTGATGCCACAGCACTCTACCAAGGGTGACACAGGGAGACTCTGTCTCCTCTGTCTCTAAAAAAAGCCCGGGCCTGCCAAACAACAATGATGGCTGCAATCAAAAATACCCGGGTGTTGTGGCAGGCGCCTGTGGTCCCAACTACTCGGGAGGAGGAGGCAGAAGACTGGCTTGAGCCCAGGAGTTAGAGGTTGTTGTGAGCTGTGATGCCACAGCACTCTACCCAGGGGGACAGCTTGAGGCTCTGTCTCAAATTAAAAAAAAAGAAGAAGAAGAAGAGGAAGAAAAGTAAATTAAAAAGAGAGAGAGAGAGAGATAGAGAGAAAGGTCATTTTCAGCTATTATTATTTATAATTTTAAAAACCTATACACCAAATAGGGAAAAATTAAATAAGGCATATATAATAATAAAAAGAAATATTAGGTGGCTCAGTGCCCCTAACACAGTGGTTACAGCACCAGCCACATATACCAAGGCCAGCAGGTTCCAAACCAGCCCGGGCCAACTAAACAACAATGACAACTGCGGGGAAGGGGGGAGAAAATAGCCGGGCATTGTGGCGGGCAGCCTGCAGTCCTAGCTACTCGGGAGGCTGAGGCAAGAGAATGGCTTAAGCCCAAGAGTCTGAGGTTGCTACTGAGGCGGATATTAAAAAAAAAAAAAAAAAAGGCCAGGCAAAGTGGCTCACACCTGTAATCCTAGCATTCTGGGAGGCCAAGGTGGGTGGACTGATTGAGCTCACAAGTTCAAGACCAACCTGAGCAAAAGTGAGACCTTGTCTCTACTAAAAATAGAAAAACTGAGGCAAGAGGATTGCTTGAGCCCAAGAGTTGGAGGTTGCCATAAGCTATGACACCATGGCATTATACCCAGGGCGACAGCTTAAAACTCTGCGTCAAAAAAAGAAAGAAAGAAATATTAGAAAGCCATGAAAGAGAATGATATGAAAGAACATACATGATACACAGGTAGGTAGTAAAGCAACTCCTCGGGAGGCTGAGGTGTGAGGATGGCTCGAGGCCAGAGTTACAGGCTGCAGCACGCTATGATAGCGCCTATAAATAGTCTCTGTACTCCAGTCTGTGCAATATACCAAGATCCTATTTTGGCAGAGGGCAGGGGGTGGGGGTGGGGTGTTAATGAAAGAAAGGGCGGTGCCTGTAGCTCAGTGGGTAGAGTCTCAGCCCCAAATACCACTGAGGGTGGTGGGTCCGAACCCAGCCCCCAACCTAACTGCAATAACAACAACAACGTAGCCAGGCATTGTGGCAAGCACCTGTAGTCCCAGCTAATCAGGAGGCTGAGACAAGAGAATAGCATAAGCCCAGAATCTGGAGGTTGCTGTGAGCTGTGACACCACAGAACTCTACCAAGAGCAATAAAGTGAGACTCTGTCTTTAAAAAAAAAAGGGTGGCGCCTGTGACTCAAAAGGGTAGGGTATCAGCCCCATACACTGGAGGTAGTAAGTTCAAACCCAGCCCCAGCAAAAAAAAAAGAAAAGAAAGTTAACTACCAAAAATACCATCTAGGAGTACAATGATTCTATACTGTTAAAAATATAAATACAGGGCCAGGTGTGGTGACTCACTCCTGTAATCCTAACACTCTAGGAGGCCCAAGTGGACAGACTGCTTGAGCTCAAGAGTTGGAGATCAGACTGAGCAAGAGTGAAACCCAGGTCTCTACCAAAAATAAAAAACTCGCCAGGCATTGTGGCAGGCGCCTGTAGTCCCAGTTACGTAGTAGGCTGAGGCAACAAGATCCCTTGAGCCCAAGAGTTTGAGGTTGCTGTAAGCCAGTGGTTCTCAACCTTCCTAATGCCACAGCCCTTTAATACAGTTCCTGTGGGTCTCAACCCACAGGTTGAGAACCACTGCTGTAAGCTATGATGACGCCATGGTACTCTACCCAGGGCGAAAGAGTAAGACTCTGTCTCAAAACTATATATATATGGCTGGGTAGAGCAGCTCACGCCTGTAATCCCAGCATTATGGGAGGCTAAGAGGGGAGAATAGCTTGAGCTCAGGAATTCAAGACTTGTCTGAGTGAGAGTAAGACACTGACTCATTAAAAAATGAAAAACCCAGTTCGGTGCCTGTGGCTCAAGTGGCTAAGGTGCTAGCCACGTACACCCAAGGTGGGGGGTTCGAATCTAGCCCAGGCCCACCAAACAACAATGACGGCTGCAACCAAAAAACAGCCAGGCATTGTGGCAGGTGCCTGTAGTCCCAGCTACTTGGGAGGCGGAGGCAGGAGAATCACTTGAGCCCAGGAGTTGGAGATTGCTGTGAGCTGTGATGCCACAGCACTCTACCCAGGACAGCTTGAGGCTTTGTCTCAAAAAAAAAAAAAAAGAAAGAAAAAGAAAAACCCAGCCAGGTGCCACAGCAAATGCCTGTAATCCCAGCAGCATCCAGAGGCTAAAACGCAACAGGATGCTCATCACCCACGGAGTTTGAGGTAGCAGTGAGCTATGACGCCACAATGCAGTGGGGCGTCATAGCTCATTAACATATACTAAGGTGACCAGATGTCCTGCTTTTGGCAGGACAGTCCTGATTTTTGACAATTTGTCCCAAGGGGTTTTTTAAAAGTCCCGATTTTTGGAAAGAATGCACAACAAGCTAGGGAAGGGTGGTACAACAGGAAGGGAATATACGGTTTTTGGCTGCTGAAAAGGTTAATGTAACTCCATTAGGGAATGAAGAGGTTAATGTAACTTCATTTGGAAATGAAAAGGCTAATGTAAACTCCCTACTCCGCTCCTGGACAAAGAGGCCCAGGTGGACCCCAGGTGGATGGCACCCTACTCCTTTGAGGCACAGGCACTGCCCTATACATAATTTTTTTTAACGTATTATATTTGTAAATTGTACTTATGTTGAAATTTAAAAAACATATATTACAATACTATTTTTGCATTCTATGAAAATTTTTGTTGCTCCATATAGACCAAATTTTTAATTAAGAAACACACACCCCCACCCCACCCCCGCCCCTGGTAAATGGTATCCCGCTTTACTAATGTTAAAATCTGGTCACCTTAACCTATACATACATGTGCAACGATCTGGAAGGATATACTCCACCTTTGACAGTATACTCCACCTTCCTAGGAAGAACAGAGGAATCAGGAAAATAGGGAAGAGCCTTTTTTTTCACTTCCATATTGTTTGAAATACTTATTTCATAATTTTTAAATAAAAATATTTTTCCAGCTTGGTGCCTATGGCTCGAGCGGCTAAGGCGCCAGCCACATACACCTGAGCTGGCAGGCTGGAATCCAGCCCAGCCTGCCAAACAACAATGACGGCTGCAACCAAAAAATAGCCAGGCATTGTGGCAGGCACCTGTAGTCCCAGCTACTTGGGAGGCGGAGGCAGAAGACTCACTTGAGCCCAGGAGTTGGAGGTTGCTGTGAGCTGTAATGCCACAGCACTCTACCCAGGGCGACAGCTTGAGGCTGTGTCTCACAAAAAAAAAAAAATTCCAAAGAGCTAAAGTTATCTTTTATCTTCGATGTCTGGCACATAATAGTCCTTGATTATAGCACTTAAACAAAGACACTTCCATTTATATACTTCTTTTTTTTTTTAAAGACGGAGTTTCACTTTATCACCCTTGGTACCGTGCCCTGGCGTCACAGCTCACAGCAACCTCCAACTCCTGGGCTTAGGCAATTTTCTTGCCTCAGCCTCCCGAGTAGCTGGGACTACAGGTGTCCACCACAACACCTGGCTATTTTTTGAGGCAGTTTGGCCGGAGCTGGGTTCAAACCTGCCACCCTCGGTACATAGGGCTGGCGCCCTACCCACTGAGCCACAGGCGCCGCCCTCCCCCCCTTTTTTAAGAGACAGGGGTCAGGGCCAGGTAGCTCACACCTATAATCCTAGCTCTCTGGGAGGATGAGGCAGGTGGACTGCCTGAGCTCACAGGTTCAAGACCAGCCTAAGCCACAGTGAGACCTTGTCTCTAAAAATAGCCAGACATTGTGATGGGCACCTATAGTCCCAGTTACTTGGGAGGCTGAGGCAAGAGAATCATTTGAACCCAACAGTTTGAGGTTGCTGTAGGCTGTGATGCCAAGGCACTCTACCAAGGGCAAGAGTATAAGACTCTGTCTCAAAAAAAAAGAGAGAGAGACTATGTTAACCAGTTTGATGAAAATATTTCAAACTGTATATAAAACCAGCACACTGTACCCCATGACTGCATTAATATACACAGCTATGATTTAATTTTTAAAAAAAGAGAGAAGGAGAGAGAGAACCAAGGGTCTCACCAAACTGCCCAGGCTGGACTCAAACTCTTCTGCTCAAGTGATCCTCCCCCTTTCCCTTCCTGACTAGCTGTGAACACAGACAGGTACCACAAGCCTGACTTCCAGTTGAACTGTTACTTCTAAATACAGCAGAACTGGCTCAGTGCCCATAGCACAGTGGTTATGGCACTGGCCGCATACATGGAGGCTGGCAGGTATGAACCTGGCCTGGGCCAGCTAAAACAACAGTGACAATTGCAACAAAAAAATAGCCAGGAGTGGTGGCAGGCACCTGTATTCCCAGCTACTTGGGACACTCAGTTAAGAGAATAGTTTAAGCCCAACAGTTTGAGGTTGCTGTGAGCTGTGACACCACAGCACTCTACCCAGGATAAGATAGTGAGACTCTGTCTCAAAAAAAAAAAAAAAAGAAAGGTTATCTACCCTAGGATTTTTTTTTTTTTTTGAGACAGTCTCACATTGTTGCCCTTGGTATCTAAAACGCTTGGGCTCAAGTGGTCCCACTGCCTCCAACTCCAAAGTAGGTGGAACTACAGGAGCCCACAGCACCCAGCTATTTTCAGAAATAGGATCTTGCTCTTGCTCAAGCTGGTCTCAAACTCATGAGCTCAGGCCATCCACCCTGAGCACACAAATGAAATCAATAAAGCACATAAATAAAACTTCACTGCATATGTCCTAAAAGAAATGCCAACCATAACGATTCAAAGTAATATGGCATTTAGACCCTTCAACAAGCAGAAACACTCTCTATTCAGGTGTAAACACGAAGTTAAACTACTTAGTTCTCACTAGTGGTAATGCTATCACCGCTCCAGGTGGTTGCCAAAGGGTGTAAATGTATCTATAATTAGGTATTTAGAAGACCTGCAATAAATAACCTATCAAAGAATGGTTAAAAGACTTTAGCTAAAAAAAAAAAAGAAAAAGAAAAAACAGTTGATGGGAAATGATGTAAGGAATTAATAAGTACTCACTTATGTAGGAGTTATAAATTTCATCCATGACCTAAACAGCAGAATTCAAGGCTATCTGGACTACCCAACTGGCTAGTAGCTGAATTCCTTAAAGTTGCATTTTCACTTGGCTACCAGAGGTAATGCACTCAACTCCCCCACCGCTTTGTTTCAAAATTGTAGTAGACATTGTTAAGTTGCTCAGTATCACCTGTGTTGTGCTCCATGTGAATCTGATACAGTATAAGAAAATAAGGGTGCTGCTCTTAGGAACTTGTTTTTCTCCACTCATCTGAGAGTTATGTACATTATTACATTTTCCTCTCAGACTTCTTTTCCATGTTTTTGTTTGTTTGTTTTTGTTTTTTTGTAGAGGCAGAGTTCCACTTTATCGCCCACAGTAGAGTCCCATGGCATCACACAGCTCACAACAACCTCCAGCTCCTGGGCCTAGGCAATTCCCTTGCCTCAGCCTCCGGAATACCTGGGACTACAAGCACCTGCCACAACACCTGGCTATTTTTTGTTGTTGTTGTAGTTTGGCAGGGGCCAGGTTTGAACCTGCCACCCTCGGTATATAGGGCTGGCGTCCGGCCCACTGAGCCACAAGCACCACCCTTCTTTCCATGTTTTAACCCTCAATTTTGACTACTCTGCTTTGTTCTGTTGGCAAATGCATAAGTGTTGGAAAAGAAATACAGGGTGATAAAAGAGCACATTAAAGGACACAGGGGCTCAGCGCCTGTAGGTCAGCTGCCAGGGCGCCAGCCACATACACCGGAGTGGTGGGTTCGAACCCAGTCCGGGCCTGCCAAACAACAATGACAACTACAACCAAAAAATAGCCAGGTGTTGTGGTGGGCGCCTGTGGTCCCAGCTACTTGGGAGGCTGAGGCAAAAGAATCACTTAAGCCCAAGAGTTGAAGGTTGCTGTGAGCTATGACACCATAGTACTCTACCAAGGGCAACACAGTGACAATGTCTCAAAAAAAGAAAAAAAAAGTGAGCAACATAGAGAGACTTTGTCTCCAAAAAAAAAAAAAAAAAACATGTAGGCAAAAAGGCCACCTATGGACTGGGAGGAAATATTTCTCCCATAATAATGCAATAAGGAGTTAAATTCCAAAATATGTAAGAGACTCCAAAATGTGTTAACACCACAGCAAAAAAATAAGTAAAAATTAAAGATTCCAAATAGACATTTCAGAACTAGACAAAGATGTCCACTTTCACCACTGCTATTCAACATAGTGCTGCAGGTTCTAACCAATGCAATCAGGCAAGAGAAGGATATCAAGGGTATTCAAATGGGGACAGAGGAGGTCAAACTCTGAATAGACATTTCTCAAAAGGAGATATATAGTCAACAGGTATATGAAAAAGGGCTCAACATGACTAACCAGGGAAATGCAAATCAAAACCACAGTGACTTACCAAAAAGACCAGAGACAGCAAATGTTGGGGGGATATGGAGAAAAGGGAATGCACTTACACTGTCAGTGGAAAACCAAAATGGTATAGTCACTATAGTAAATAGTATGGAGGTACCTCAAAAATTTTAAAATAGAATTGACGTATGATCCAGCAATCTCACTTCTTAGTATTTACCAAAAGGAACTGAAATCAGGATTTCAAGGAATATCTGCACTCCACTATGGCAATATTCATAAAACCCAAGATATGGAAACAATCTAAATGTCTGATGATAGATGCATTTTTTTTTTTTTTGAGACAAAGCCTCAAGCTGTCCCCCTGGGTAGAGTGCCATGGCATCACGCTCACAGCAACCTCCAACTCCTGGGCTCAAGCGAGTCTCCTGCCTCAGCCTCCCAAGTAGCTGGGACTACAGGTGCCTGCCACAACGCCTGGCCATTTT
>CAUYTI010049287.1:0-33601 GCA_963575145.1 Galago senegalensis
TTGAGACAGAGCCTCAAGCTGTCCCCCTGGGTAGAGTGTCGTGGCATTACAGCTCACAGCAACCTCCAACTCCTGGGCTCAAGCGAGTCTCCTGCCTCTGCCTCCCAAGTAGCTGGGACCACAGGCGCCTGCCACAATGCCTGGCTATTTTTTGGTTGCAGCTGTTATTGTTGTTTGGCGGGTCCAGGCAGGGGATTCGAACCCGCCACCTTAGGTGTACGTGGCTGGCGCCTTAGCCGGTTGAGCTATAGGCGCTGAGCCTTCACATGGGATTTTTTCTGTCTTATTCCTAAAGGACAAGGTTGCTTGATTATTGGGATGGATCATAGAGCCAGAACAGTGAACTGAGGGTTTGAACTATGGAGACCTTTGCCATTCCTTAGTTGGTCAGGATGTACCTATAATGAAAACAGATCGGCAGCTTACTTCAGTCCTATTTCATCTGTATAGGCAGAAGCAACCTGAAGTCTCATTTGAATCAACAACTGCCACTCCAGGATACCACTATTCTCACTGAAGTCAGGGATCTAGGTTCAATGGTAGTAGTTGCCATTGTCATTGCTACCTTACAGAAGATAGTCACCATGGAGATGTTCAAGAATGCTTTCCCTCACAAATGTATTTCTCATGGCCTTGGGGATGGAAGGATCTTTGAACTTTCTTAGGGGACATAGAGGCCAGGTGAGGTTTTACATAATAAATCCACTTCAGCATCCCAATCTCTGTACGTCTTTAGATGTCTTCCTCTGGCATTTCACCTTCATTAATGTTTACTTTGTTTGGGTCTATGTTTTAGTTAACTAACAAAGCAAATTATTAGAGCCATTTTTAACGTCTCAAACATATTGAATCAAGAATCCTGGCCTGGTATGCTCTAATCAATACATTCTTTCTAGTCCCAGATTATATGTCTGATCTAATAACCTTGGAACCAGTGTCCATACATGTTTTCCAGTTTTGTGTTGGTATAAATTGGCAAAACCTCACAGTTAATTTGGCATCTAATATATCTTCTCATGAATCACATCTTTAACTTACTTTTTAGGGAATGAATTGATTATAAGTCTAGAAATAATACAGAATACAATACATTCGATCAAATGCTGATTCCAACTGCAACTGTTGACCCAGATGCTTAAGTAAAACAATACGTTCCTTGGCATCTGGTATGCAGCTATTAGTCCGCCATTTTTTTCTCTCCCTCCCTTCTTTCCTTCTCCCCTTCTTTCCCTTCCTTCTTTCTCTTTCTAAATTATCAGAAGCAATTTACTTTCAACTGACAGGACCAGCAAAACACTCAGGGTTATATCAACTTTCCAACCCTATGTCAACAGGGAATCCGATCACCTCTCTGTTCAGTAAGGCATCACACAGGGCCATTTAATTGATGATACCATGTTGATTGAACCAGGTGAATGGGAAGTAGCAACTACTCTAACACTTCTGCAAGACACACATGAGGAATTTTATATTATTTCAACATTTTGGTTTTTTCACACAAAAGTCATTCATATTGATGACTTTTCTAGGGGATCAATGGTCTGGGACCTCAATATACAGTTCCTAAGGGAAATGGTAAATTTCTGCTCTGGAAAGAGCCACAGTGCTAACTGATATTTTTGTTTGTTTGTTTAGACTTTGGAGGTAACATGCATCTTATTTGGGTCTGCTACTTGAATCCATTAACCAAGGGATCCAAAAGACTACCAGTTTTGAGTGGGGCCAAGAACAGAAGAAGAATCCAAAATAGGCCCAGACCCATGTGGAAGGTGCTTTACCACTGTGCTGTATATTCCAGCAGATCTAATTGCTCTTGAAATACCTGTGGCAGGGCTCAGCACCTGCGGCTCAAGTGGCTAAGGCGCCAGCCACATATACCTAAGGTGGCAGGTTCAAATCCAGCTTAGACCTGCCAAAACAACATTGACAGCTGCAACCAAAAAATAGGCGGGTGCCTGTGGTCCCAGCTACTTCGGAGACAGAGGCAGGAGACTCGTTTGAGCCCAGGATTTGGAGGTTGCTGTGAGCTGTGATGCCACAGCACTCTACCCAGGGGGACAGCTTGAGGCTCTGTCTCAAAAAAAAAAAAAGAAAGAAAGAAAGAAAGAAAGAAAGAAAGAAATATCCATGGCAGAAGAGAGAGATGCTGCTGGGAGACTTTGGTCAGATCCTCTAGGTCAGCGGTTCTCAACCTGTAAGTCGTGACCCCTTTTTCCATTTGTAACAATGTGGCAATTAGGAAGGTCGAGAACCACTATTCTAGGTGAATGAACTTTAGGATTATAAAGACAGATATGCCATCCACTCAGATAACTATTTTCTTTTTTAGAAACCACTTTTGGCTCATCACTGAGCTGTAGTAGATAACAAACACTGAACATGGGCCACCAAGTTGCCCTGTAGCCTAAGCTGCTCTTCACATACTCGATGCTGTCTGACTCGTCAAACCAAAACTTTGGGCATGTAAAATGGCATTCTCCTGTCAGTTGGGATGGATGCATCCATCGAAAAACCATAACTTTGGGCATGTAAAATGGCATTCTCCTATCAGTTGGGATGCTATGCATAAGGTGAGTTTTGAGCAGGTCCCAAAGGCACAAGAATATTGTATGAGCAGGTGCCCAGAAGACTATGGACTCTATTCCTATGACATTTTTTTTCTCTCACATAGCTCACACCTATGGTTTTATGGTTACCTCTGACCAATGGACTGAGGACAAAAAATATTGAATTTTATTTACAGATAATTCTGCTGTATCACTTGAAAGTGGATAGCTATGGTACCTAGTCCATGGTGGTCCTGAATGAGAGTAGTGAAAGAAATTTCCCCTAGAAAGCAGAAGAAATAGAATACCATTTCCATGTCCTGCTGCAGGATTACTTTCTATTTTATAAATGAAGAAACTGAGCTCTGAAGCAATGATGGGACTCAGTAACTGTGCTACATTCCCGGAAAGCCTCCACAGCTCCCTCGTGGCAGAGACGTAATGCTACTTCTTCCTTTTTGCCTATATCAGATTGCATTCAGTTTTATGTAACATAAACTGTTTCACTATTTTAAACACAAAGTATTTTGATATTTACAATTAAGTACTTACAACATCATTAGAAAAACTGTAGACACAGGCTCCAGGCTGGGATTCCAGAAGTGACTCTGAGAACAGTGCTGCAAAATTGGCTCACCAAAGAATTATCTCTGCCTGTATAGAAAGCTGCATGACCAGAAAGCTGCACAGCCAGGATGCTGCTATTCCAATAGCAGGCACCAAGATCATACCCCCTTAACTACAATCTACTGTTCAACAGCATCTGCTGGAATTGCTGGCTCCAGAAACATGTTATTTCTGCTGTGACATGTTCTGCCATCTTCCTCCTTAGTTATCCTAAAGCAGGACATTCCCTTTTTTTCTCTTAATACTAATTATAAGAAGAATTTATTGAGTGCTTAATATGACCAAGCAGTGTACTAATAAGATCAATTTGCATTAATTATATCAATAAATCCTCAAATAACTTTCTCCAGAACATAATATTAATGTGATCACTTCAATGTTGAGATGAGGAAAGTGAAGTAGAAATGGGCTAAGAAACTTGGCCAAAATTACATACTACTACTAGGTAGAAGATCTGGGTTAAATTATAACATAATGGGATCCAGAATTTAGCTGCAAAGAAATATGAGAATTGTTATATTTAACTTTCTGACCTCCACAGTACAAAAAGCCAAGGTTGGGACAAATATTGAGCATGCTGGTCTACATATCCACAATCTAACTTTTATTGATGATAATGATTAAAGTATCCCCCTTCCCAACTGACTGTGAACTTGAAGTTCTCTTTATTTATCCTCTAGCACAGTCCTTTACTTTAAAATAAGGCAATCAGTAAACGTGTTTGTGATGCTGATGACATAGGCATTTTGATTTGAGCCCATTTCAGTACCACATGCTTAAACTCTTATGAAACCACCTCCTTTTTGTGGTCTCTTTTTACAGAGCAGAAGACCAGCGTAGGCCTTTCCCCTGACTTTAGAAGAAATAGCATTTCAATTTTATCAAATGCCTTTTTATTCCTCAAAGTCTTTGTTGTGGCTAAATCAAAAATACATAGCACTCATAATGTGTCATAGCTACAGAAAATATGGAAAGGCATTTTACTAGGGAGAAAGTAGCATGTAGATAACGAACTGAGTGATATCCTGAGTGCCAGTCAGGAGCCTGTTGATTTCAGAATGGAGCTCAGTTAGCGGAAGCATGGGTCACACCTAGAGTACGCAGAACATAATGACCTGGTAGATATTCTGTTCAGAAGAAGTGTGTCAGGAGGGGGAGTTGAGCTGAGGCTCTCCTGGCCTGCTGTCATCTTCAGGGAGAGTGGGTTGTGAGCAGTCATCTGACTCTAATGTCTTGCTAGCTGAGGGATCAACAGCAGAGGCAGGAAATGTAGGAAGAAAAAGTGACTTTCATAGGAAATACAATGTGTTCAGAATTGGGTAAGTTGAGTTTGAAAGGCTGTGGGATATTAAGCGAAGACATTCCTGTCACCTGAGCAGGTGCATATGATGGCATGTTGCTCAGGAAACAGGGCCTTTGCCCAGACCAGCGCTTCTCAACAGGTGGGTTGTGACCCCTTTGGGGGTTGAATGACCCTTTCACAGGGGTAGCCTAAGACCATCGGAAAACATATATTTCTGATGGTCTTAGGAACTGAGACACCACTCTTCTATCCGTCTCCAGGCGGGTCCACCCATATCCAGATATGCCCACATACGAGTACCAGCATGATAACATCACCGTGCCAACTCCATCACATACACCCCGTCAAATACAGGTGTATGTGACAGGGTTGGCACCATAATGTACTTATGCAGACCAGTCACACATGTGTAGAGAGAAGCTACTGTGTAGAGAGCAGCTGTTGCATAGAAAGCAGCCACTGTGTTGAAAGCAGCTATTCTGTTAAAAGCAGCTACTGTGTTGAAAGCAGCAGTGTTGGAGGTAAAATGACACTTCATGAATTATAATTACTGGGTAAATGTAAAATCATGTACTGTAAAATCATCAACGACTGCAAAAGAAAAAAAAAATCTGTACCATGGCAACCGAATCTGGATGCTGATTGGTTTTCTCATATTCAATTGTGGTTGTTGGGACTACTGCCCCCTTGTGATAGTAATAGGTATGTAGAAAAAACAACACAGAGAATGGTAAATCATAGGAAATTTTAATGAACTGTGTTGACTGAACTATGCCATGTGTCATCTTTTGTATTATTTAAGTTATTGTTATATATTATTTTCATTAGTGAACCATCCCATGACAATGGGTCGTGTAGAGAAGAACATTAAGAAAAGAAAATATAGCAAGGGTACATGTGAAACTTACTAACTGTAGAATGTATATAAAATCAGCACATTGTACCCCATGACTGCATTAATGTATACAGCTATGATTTAATAAAATATACTGAGGACTTTCTACAGTATGGTTTTACCTCAATAATTACTGCAGGAATTGAGAAACCACAATGTATTATTTGTTGTGAAGTTCTATCAGATGAATCTATGAAGCTGAACAAACTAAAATGCCATTTTGATAGCAAGCATCCGAGCTTTGCTGGCAAGGATACCAACTATTTTAGAAGCAAAGCTGATGGGCTCAAGAAAGCCAGACTTGACACTGGTGGTAAGTACCACAAACAAAACATAGCAGCCGTTGAAGCTTCATATTTGGTGGCCCTCAGAATCGCCAGAGCTATGAAACCTCACACCATTGCTGAGGATTTACTGTTGCCAGTAGCCAAAGACATTGTTCAAGTTATGATCAGAGATGAATTTGCTGTGAAATTGAGTACAATTTCCTTATCTAACAACACTGCACACAGAAGAATAGATGACATGTCTGCTGATATTCTTCATCAGGTAATCCAGGAAATTAAATCTGTTCCACTTCCAATATTTAATATCCAGCTCGAAAAATCTCAATTCCCACTGAAATTATTGAGGTAAAACAGACGTTGCAAACTGTTCACAGTTACTGGTCATTGTGAGGTATATTAATCATGGCAACTTAAAGATGAGTTTCTTTTTTGCAAACCTCTTGAAACGACAACTACTGCATGTGATGTATTTGACACAGTTGGTTCATTTCTGAAAGAGTGTAAGATCCCTCTGGAACAGGTTTGTGGTGTTTGCACAGATGGTGCTCCAGCTATGCTAGGATGTCGGTCCGGATTCCAATGTTTGGTACTGAATGCATCACCAAAGTCATCGGAACTCACTGTATGATTCATCAGCAAATATTAACAATGAAGACACTGCCACAAGAGTTACAAGAAATAATGAAAAGTGTCATAAGTTCTGTCAATTTTGTAAAGGTGAGCACTTTAAACAGTCAACAGTTTTCGCAACTGTGCAACAAGTTGGATGCACCAAACAATCCTCTGAAACCCATTTCACACTGAAGTGAGATGGTTGTCCGGAGGAAGAGTTTTAAAACGTGGTTTTGAGCTTCATGATGAATTCAAAATGTTTTTTAATCAGAAAGCAAGACCGCAGTATGAAGCACTTTTCAGCGATAAAAGTGAATTGCAGAAAATAGCTTACTTGGTTGACATCTTTGCCATCTTGAATGAGTTAAATTTATCACTGCAAGGACCAAATGCAACATGCCTCGATTTGTCTGAAAAGATGTGATCATTCCAAATGAAACTTCCACTTTGGCAAAAAAAAAAAAAAAAAAAAAAAAGGACGAAAATAAAATTTACATGTTGCTTACCTTATCTGCTTTCTTTGAGCTTTGAGGAACGTGACATTGAACCAGACAAAAGGATTACAATGATAATTTCTGTGAAAGAACACTTGCACATGCTTGTGGGCGAAATTTCATCATACTTTCCAAATCTACCTGACGCCCCATGTGTACTTGCCAGAAGCCCTTTCACAGTCAAAGTTGAAGATGTTCCTGAGGCAGCACATGAGGAGTTCTTTGAACTTATTACAGCGAAGCAGCGAGAACTGAATTCTCTCCAATGCCAGTTACAAAATTCTGGATCAAGTGTTTGCAATCATATCCTGTTCTGTCTGAGACCATGTTGCGCCTTCTACTTCCATTTCCAACAACATATCTTTGTGAAACAGGGTTTTCCAGCTTGTTGGTTATCAAGTCTAAGTACAGCAGTAGACTTGTTGTGGAAGGTGATCTTTGTTGTGCTCTTGCAAAGACTGCCCTGAGAATTTGTGATCTGGTGAGAAAGAAGTAATCTCAACTTTCGCACTGACGTTGGCTTTTTACTCATGCTGTCGCAAAATGTAGCAATGTAGTTTACTGTTGTTATATTAAGACTGTTACCCATGCTTCAACACAAAATTTCATTTATTTGTAATTAGAAATAAATATTTCACAATATATAATTACATATTGTTTTTGTGATTAATCACTATGCTTTATTTATGTTCAATTTGTAACAATGAAAATACATCCTGCATATCAGATATGTGCATTATGATTCATAACAGTAGCAAAATTATAGTAAATGATATGCAGGATGTGTTTTCCGAAGATTCTCTATTATTTGACATTAAGTGAGTTCTGTTTAAAACAGTGGTTCTCAACCTATGGGTCACGACCCCTATAGGGGTCGAATGACCCATTCACAGGGGGCACCTAATATCAGATATTTACATTGCAATTCATGACAGTAGCAAAATTACAGTTATGAAGTAGCAATGAAAATAATTTTATGGTTGGGGGTCATCACAACATAAGGAACTGTATTAAAGGGTTGCAGCATTAGGAAGGTTGAGAATCACTGGCCTAGACATAAAGGTTAGGAAGTCATCCAAGAATAAGTGGTAGTAAAAACTTTAAGAGGGGATAAGCTTGTTTAGAGTAAGAATATAGAACACTGTTATCCAATAGAACTTTTGGCAATAATGGGAAATTTTACAATTCTTTAATTTTATGTTACCCAACATAGTAGCTACTGGCCATGAATATGGCAAGTAACAATTAGAAAGTGAAATTATTTTAATTAATTTAAATTTATTTATTTTTATTTTATTTCTTTGAGACACCATGCTGCTGTTGGTAGAGTGTCGTGGCATCACAGCTCACAGCAACCTCAAACTCTTGGGCTCAAGCGATTTTCTTGCCTCAGCCTCCCAATTAGCTGGGACTGTAGGTGCCTACCACAATGCCCAGTTATTTTTTGTTGCAATTGTCATTGTTGGTTAGCTTGCCCAGGCCATGTTCGAACCCACCACCTTCAGTGCATGTGGGGGGCACCATAACCACTGTGCTATGGGCACCGAGCCAATTACTTTAAATTTATGTAGCCACATGTATCTAGAAGCTATCTTATTAGACAGGATGTATATAGAATAAAGAAAAAGGATGACTGAGAATGGAATACTTAATAACAGCAATGTCAAAAAATGGCAGTTATCTTGATGCTACCGAAGACAAGCTAGAACCCAAGCCTCTATGGGTTGTTTATTTTTCTTCTATATTTTATCAAATGGCAAAGAAAAATGATTTATAGAAGTTTACATTTGAAAGCAACATCTTCCTCACTCTCCCCCTTCCTACTTTCAACTTATTTGGTAACCTATTTTAATAGTTTTTCTTTCTGGTTCTGCTGGCGGTTATTTCTGTAACTCTGAAACATATGTTCATGTTTTTGTGTACTGATTAATCAACATCAGATATTATTGATTAACTTCTTTCAGTGCAAGAATAAGATTTAGTTTGTATATGTTATACTTTACATCTCCTTCTCTTTTTCCTTAAATGTTTATTATTTCCACTATTGATTGTGTTTGTTATTTTAATGATAGGTGGTTAATTCCACTCCTCTCTTGACTTCAATGTCTGTCTCTTCCTCTGTCTATGGAAATAAAGGTGAGTTAAAGTGAGTTAAGCCTATCTGTTCTTACAGAAACTTTCTCTTTTGCCTTCTATCAACCATATATTTACTTCGATCTCACTCACGTTGTAAACTTTTATATTCTGCTCTGTGGCCATAGTACGTACTTCCTCCTTTTCTGTAGCTGGTGACTGAGGGAAGAAGAGGTGGGCTAAATTTATCTGCTGGCTTGTTTCAGTTCTCCATATTATTTTCCTGGTATAAAAAAAGAAAGATCTCATTGTCTATAAGTCTTCAGGTTCTGAAGGTCTGTTATGCATTTCTTGTGATTTTTCTTACATGTGCATAAGTTAATAATATCTTTGTTTTTTAGATAAAAGAATCAAAATGGAACTAAATAGAATACTAACCAAGGTCATATAAGCTGGGAAGTTGGAAAGCTGAGAGCCAGTTAGGTTTTCTGATGACATATCAGCTCACAAATCTATTCTCAGTAAGATTTCCTAACCACTCAAGTTTGCAAAAAAGTTTTGGATTGGGTTTCTTGAATCAGATTTATAATCCATAGTGCATGTTGGAGCAAAGAAATTTGAAGCTTGTGTACTGTGACCACATTTTCTTTCAAGGAACTCTAGAAATGCCTTCGGGCATCTGGGTGTTTTATGAACCCAAGTTGACAAATACTTACCTATGGGTAAAGAAATAGCTAACATTAAACTAACATTTGCCAAGCACTTAGGTACTGACATCTGAGCTAAGATATTTTATATACATCTTCTTATTTAATCCTCACAGTAACTCTCTAAATATATGCCAGAGATGGAATTGAGTAGATCGGATTTCAATCATTCATTACTGTGATACAGTCCTCTCTTCCTATAAACTATACTTGTCCATCAGACATATATCAAGAGATAAGTTAAATTCGGTAAAATCAGATGAGGTTAAGTGGTTTGTTGCTCGGGAAATAGGCAGTCTACAAACATAACACTGCTGAGTAATAGTGAGTATTATAAGGCTTTGCTCCTGTTGCCAGGATTGGAATTGACCCAAAGGGATTGGGAGTTGGGTAGCAACTACTCTAAAAGCACAAGACTTCAAATGATCTTCTAATTGCTCAATTCCTATGCAGATGGTTCTGGAGTTACTATACAAGAAGAATGGATTCCTGGTCCACAAAACCCACGCAGAAAGCTTCCTGTCATTGTTAGTAATCCTGTGATTAATGTGAAATCAATTGGTAAAGCACTCCAGGCAAGGAGTGGATCTAAGTTTCAGGAAACCTAAAATTTTTACAGGTTTTTTTTTTTGGGGGGGGGGTTGTCTTTTAAAGAAAAAGAGTATAATATTACCACTACAGAATTAGTCACAAAAATAAATTTTTTGAATGACAAAATAAATACCAGCCAATCACAGATATTACGAATCTGAAAAATATTTTGAAAAACCAAAAATCAAAAAATAACATAATAACCTTTATTACCACATCTCCATAATTCTTTATTCATACACGTGGTTGCATGCTGGTTGATCACTTTTTCATATGACAACACATTTTTGAAATTATTGTTTTCTTTAAAAAGAATAGCAAAATAATTTAATCCTTCTTTAGTTGATCGAAATGCATTTTTATAAAATTACTGATAGTTTAGGTAAGTTTCATTCAGCTTCACAATTCATTACCAGTAATACTTTTATAAATTTTAGAACTTGTTTTCAGATTTGGTAAAATATCTATCAAGTTTCTTTTACACATAAAATCTGATTCGGAAGAATTCTCACAGACTACTATTTGATTTTGTACATTTTCAAACTTGTTTTTTTCTATTACCTTCATGTTCATTGTGCCTCATGCCTTAAGACACTTTGCTTTTTCCATAGGACTGAACTCTGGCCCTGTTCTTCCTTTGTCTCATAGTACTAATTGGTTATAGAACTCTTATAGGCCAATCCTGTATTAGTGTAAGCAGTAACTTAACTCTTTGTGAAAGTGACTGGGAACCACATAATTATACTTACTAAACCCTAACTAAATGTAATCTTCCTCAGCTATCTCTAAACCAGATCTCACAACTGCTGATGGCAGTTACTGCTCTTATAATGCCCAACAGAAGAGAAAGAGAGATGGAGGAGAAATAATGGAAAGAAACAGCATTCTTAATCAATTGCAGTTAAAATACAGTAGGACTTCTATAAGTTGACCACCCGAGGGACTGTAACAAACTGGACAACATACAGAGGTGGTCGATGTAAGGAACTAGGCCTACTGTACTGAAACATTCCTGTGGTATATGTTTGGTCTATGAACGTCAGGTAACTTAGGGAGGTGGTTGATATGGAGGTTCTACTGTATTTTACTTTTGAAAAAGAAAAAAAAATGGTCATGGTAACACATTGCTAAGGCCTTCTCCAGGGCCTCATAAAGGGCCATCAAAGGGAGAAATTCTGAATTCATTAGCTAATCTTTTTTTTAATTTTTAAAATTTATATACAATAATTACATATATTTATGGGGTATTTATAATGATGTTGTAAAATGTGCAATGTATAGTAATCGGATCAAGATAATTAGCATATCCATCATCTCAAACATTTATCATATCTTTGTGTTGGAAACATTTAATAACCTCCTTCTAGCTATTTGAAACTATGTAATATATTATTGTTTATGGTAGTCAGCCTACAGTGCTATAAAACTTATTGCTCCTATCCAGCTGTAATTTTGTGCCCTTTAACAATCTCTCCCTAGCCCACCTTCCCCCTATACTTCTCAGCCTCTAGAATTCTCTGGCCTACTTTTTACTTCTATGAGATCACCTTTATTTTGGCTTCCATGTCTGAGTGAGAACGTTAACTTAGAGTGTTTAACTTTCTGTTCCTAGAGTATTTCCCTTAACATAATGTTCTCCAGTTCCATTCATGTTGCTGGAAATGACAGAATTTCATTCTTTCATGGGTGAATAGTATTTCACACCACATTTTCTTTATCTATTCATCTATTATTGGACCCTTTAGCTGATTCCATGTCTTGGCTATTGGAAATAGTGCTGCAATAAACATATGAGTGCAGGTATCTTTTTTATACATTGATTTCTTCTTTTTTGGAAAAGGTCCAGTAGGAAGATTTCTTGATTGTAGGATAGCTCTATTTGTAGTTTTTTGAAGAACCACCATACTTTTCCCCATAATGTCTGAACTAGCTTACATTCCCATCAACAACATGTAAGAGTTTCCCTTTTTTTGTGTCCTCTCCAATATTTAATTTTTTGTCTTTTTGATAATAGCCACTCTAACTGTGGTAAAACGATACGTTTCCATGGTTTTCATTTGCATTTATTTTATGATTAAGGATGTTGAGCATTTAAAAAAATATTTGTTGGCAATTTGTGGCCTTCTTTTGAGAATTTTGTGTTTAGATCATTTGCACATTTTAATCAGCTTTTTTTTTTTTTTTGCTGTTGAGATGTTTGAGTTCCTCATATATTCTGAACATTAATCCCCTGTTGAATGAATCATTAGCTAATCTTCATTAGCATCACAGTAACAAATTAAGAGTGCATGATCTTGATTCCAGTCCTGGCTCTCCTGCTGACTCCCCATGTAGGGCGTGGACAAGTTTTTCTCCCCCACCCTGGCTGATGCCTTGGGTTATTCCATTAAAAATGGGTGTGTTTTAAATAGATAAAACCCAAAGGTCTCTTCTACCTCTTATGTGGAATTCTATTACAGAGAACTGGTTGCAATAGCAAAGTCCACACAGATGGGGGCCTCCCCACCTTCACTGGCTCAGGACACAATAAGTGCCTAGGCCTAAATTCAAGAAACAGTGGCAACCTTAGCCATTTCCACTCCTTTGGCAGCAGCTGTCTTATGTGTTTCAAGAATGCAGTTGAACAGCTTTTTCTCAAAGGAAAAGGTGTAGTCTTTTCACTGTGGTCCCACTGATCTCTTTGTGAGCCACAGAATGATTGATGAGGGTCTTGTTTCCATGGTGACCTCCTCTGTCCTTCCCAGCAGCTGGAGAGCTTAACCCAAGCCTGACACAGCTTCCTCAGCTGGGCTGGGCATCCACTTAACCAAAGCATTCGGGGCAGGACTTGACAACTCTGCACTTTGGGCTCTGGAAGGGATTCCAGAAGTAAAAGGGTTGGGAGCGTGGTGAAACCACTCATCTATACTCTCTTTTTTTCCACAGGTTAAGGTCTTAAGAGATATGTCCTAGCTAGAAAGAAACAGTAATAGCAAAAGAGTCTTGGGCTCTTGAATGTGGAATAAAACATTTCTTAGTGGGTGGCACTGTCCAGTGAGACCTTCCATTACCATTTGCTTCTGACGTTCAGAGAGCATTCTTCTACCTTCTCTGGCCCACCGGGCTAAGTTGCTACATCTCAATCTCAGTAGCTACCACCTTTTTGCTACCATAAGCTCTCTGTTTGACTGTTCCTGGGCCTGCTCTTCTTTAGTTATCTCCTCCCCACGCCTGTCAGTATAAGAACACGAGTCACTTGGTTGAATGAAGGAGCAGGCCTAAAAGTTAACAGGCAGTCACAGCTGTGTTAGAGGATCCAGGCATGGAGTACATTTTAAAATAGAACTCAGCTACAGAGGGCATGGAAACACGCTGTGCTCAAGGCTGCCAGGGAATGCAACCCTGAAGCTTGGGTTTTTCACGCCTCAAACTCATTAAACCTGCAGCCTGCATTTCACACATCACATCCCTCCAGAAGCTCTGGCTTCCTTCCTTCAACAGAATACCCTTTTCTTCCTCAGGTGGCTTAATTGTTTCTTTACCAGTTTGCTTCTGATATTACTATTTATCCAGAATTTTCTGATGTCAAGGCTGGATCATCAAGGAACAGAATATTCCCATGGAGAGAAGAATTTCTCTGATTATTAAAGTTATTCAATTATAAGCATGCAGAGTGGATAGGATCCTGGAAATCATGCAGTTTTATCATCATTATCCTACAGTTTGGGTAAAAAGAAGACCAAAGATCCCACATTGAGTTGGGTCATAGCCAAGAATGTAGAAACTTCCTTTCTGTGTTTATTTCTAATAAACCATTTAAAAATCACTATTCTTAGGACCAAAAAAATTTTGAAAGGTACTTAATTAGATTTTGTAGAAGTAGGCACCTAATAGAATCCTCTAGCTGACTGATTTTTTATCTTTTGCTTTCATTTTAGAGGAGAAATGCCAAAGAAGTTATCCCCTGAAATACACAGACATCTGGGATATCTGTTTTCATTATCTAAATCTCCACATATACACATCAAAGTCTGTGCCTAAATACTTCAATGCATCTACATGTGTGTAGGTGCCATCTCTGGCAGAGTGAGGGTCTGAGAAAAGAAATATAACAAATACTCTGCCCAGGTAGATTGCAGAGGGAAGGAAGAGGAGAGAATGGTTAATTTAAACTAGGTTGTCCAGGGAAGTCTCTAAGCATTGGAACTTGTCATAAAGGATGTGAAAGAATTTCGCATGTACATAAGGGTAAAGAAGTGATAATCTAATTAGGAGGGACAGTGTGGACATAGCATGGAGGTGACAAGGGCACAGACTGTGTCATTCCCAAGCTGACAGTATATTCCAAAACTGGGTGAAAAGGAGGAAGTACCATGAAACTGTACTCAGAAAGTGGGAATTCTTTTTTCTTTCTTTTTCTTTTTTTTTGAGACAGAGTCTCAAGCTGTTGCCCTGGGTAGAGTGCCGTGGTGTCACAGCTCATAGCAACCTCAAACTCTTGGGCTTAAGTGATTCTCTTGTCTCAGCCTCCCATGTACCTGGGACTACAGGTGCCCGCTGCAACATCCAGCTAATTTTTTTTTGTTGCAGTTGTCATTGGTGTTTAGCTGGCCCAGGCCAGGTTCAAACTCATCAGTCTACAGGCACCTCCAGCAAGAGGGAATTCTCAAAGAGTTGTATCTCAGTTTCTAGATCTGGATTCCCATATCAGGAGCAAACACACCAAGTAGGAAAGATTTTCAAAAATTCAAGGTCTTCTGGCTTGCCAAGGATCAAACCCTAGCTTTGCCACTTAGAGACCTTAGATACAGACTGATAGAATCCTCTCTGAGCCTCCCGTTGCTTATCTGTATACCTCAACCAAGGTGCATGTGAAAATTAAAAAGCCATAAAGCCTGGAAACTTCTCAGTTATAGTACTTAGCACATACTAATATTTAAGTTCTTTCTCACAGCGCCCGTTGCCCAAGGGCAGAAAGATAGGACAGCAACCAGGCTGGCCACATCCATATTTGAGGCTTAGGTTTAATTGTGGATAAACAAGAGCCAGTATACTTACGTGTGGGGTAATCACTGCCCTCGTTTTTTTAGAACTGAAGGATTTCTTGGGGCATGGGATTTTCATTACTAAAACTAGGATAGTCCCAGGTGAACCAGGACAGTGAATCACCCTACTTATGTGACTAAGGCTGCAGGCTCTACAACCAGACCATGCAGGTTCAAATCTTAGTTTTGCAGTACAGTTTGCATAATCTTGAGCAATTTTCCTGATGCTTCCACTTCCTCATCTCCAAAATAAAGATAATTGTAATCGTTTCAACCTTGTAAGTTGTTATGAAGGTTCAATAACTCAGTATCTGTTACGTTGGCTATCGTTAGTAGTAGAGAATGTCAAACTTTGTCTTTACTGGTCTAACTCTAGCTTCCTTAGGCAATTACTTAAACAATAACTTGTTAGGAAAGAATTCAATTTCTACTTGTGCACAAACACACTCTATTTTCACAAGGGATTTGAGGTGGAATGGAACTCTTCTCCAAGAACCCTGAGCTTGTCCTGTCCTCACATTTCTTGTATGCTGTGTTTCTTGGTGTTTTGTCCCACTGGGTGCCATGGAAATCTCTGACAAAATCTGGGAGAATAATACAGCTTATTACTTAAGCCCTTTCCATCCCTTCTGCAGGGGAGCAGTGTGGTGAGATAAGAAGAGCAAGGAGCTGAGAGCCAGGACATTAGACTCTGTCTCAGACTTCACCTTGACCATGGCCTTTCCTACTCTGGAGCTCAGTTTCCTAAAACTTTATATGGGGGGCAGGGGTGAGCAGCATGATCCCCAAGGTCCTCTGATTCTGAATAGAAATTTTGCACTGACCCCATTCTTCTCTGATGTTTTCTTTCTCTTCTTAGGAAACAGAGAAGAGAGAAGTAGAGGCAAGTTCATTGAATCTCCCCAAATGTCTCCCAAACCTAAAGAGTAGAATTCTGAAGTTACACACAAAGGGTAGCTTAGATTCTGCTACCTCTAATTATGGCCCATTAAGACCTCAGATCCCTCCTGTCTGCAGAATGTGCTGTTTAACATTCTCCCTGGCAGTGCCTTTGCCAAGGACGCAAGCCACTGCACTCTGTTCTGTTGGTGTTTATGTTGAGAAAGTAGATAATCCTCACTGCAGTGACAAGTTGATGGAAGCAAGTAAAAACCGAATGGGGTTTAGAATTCTAATTGCTGACAGATTCATAATGGTGTGTGAGGCCTGGTGTCTGCCTGGCTGGCCTGGCTGTTCAGAACAAAGTGTGAAGTTAAAGAGTATATTGTTTCTGCTGTGAAATTTCTCAACTCCAGAATTGTTTCTCTTCTGAATGGAGGCATGAGGGAGAAGCATGGATTTCTAAAAGCAAAGTAGAAAAACATCCCTCCCTCCTAAAATAGGAGGAACAAGACAGTCAGGTGTGATTTTTTCCATTGAAAATGTAATGTGGAGATGGGTCGGGGGGAGACATCTGAGTGATCGCTGCATGGTTACGCCATGTCACTTGGGGCAAGTCATTTAACCCCTCTGACCCATCTGTGTTGGGTTGAATTGATTACAACTTTGCTGTCTTACTGTGGTTTTCTACTGAATGTTTCTAGGAAATAATATGTAATCACACAAAATAAGACTGCTTTCAGTTGAATGGTCCCTAAGTCCTGGCACTAACAAGAGAATATGAATTATCCGTTGACATTTATTTGATTATATGAAAATATACAAAATAGATCACAGGAATTCATAAAATGTGTGATATTAGTTGCCCCTGAATTGATTAGGAAGAGAGTGAGATTAGGGGTTGGGAATATTATTTGAGCTGTATCTGTATTATTTGATTTCTTATATAAAAAATGTTGAAGTGAATATGACAAAATATGAATAGTTTTCAATTATACTTTTTATATTTCAGTTATACTTTTTATATTTGTTTCTCCAAATCTGAATATAGACCAAACGCTTATTGCTCCTTCAAATTCTAATACTTTGTGATTTTGTGAGACATCCTTCTTGAGCTTCAGACTTCTCATTCATAAGAAAATAGGTCCAAGTAATATCTAAGTTCCTTGTGATCCCCAAGTTCTAGTTTTTTTTTGTTTTTTTTTTTTTGAGACAGAGCCTCAAGCTATCCCCCTGGGTAGAGTGCCATGGCATCACAGCTCACAGCAACCTCCAACTCCTGGGCTCAAGCGAGTCTTGTGCCTCAGCCTCCCAAGTAGCTGGGACTACAGGCGCCTGCCACAACGCCAGGCCATTTTTTGGTTGCAGCTATCATTGTTGTTTGGCGGGTCTGGGCTGGGGATTTGAACCCGCCACCTTAGGTGTATGTGGCTGGCGCCTTAGCCGCTTGAGCCACAGGCGCCGAGCCCAAGTTCTAGTTTTGATTTGAAAATTAATAACAGAAATGGGTATTTGACAGGGCAGGGGAATCTCTCATTTTATAGCAGCACACTAAAGGTTGTATTGAGATTCTCTTCAAAGCAAGTATGCTGGTTTTACCTTCCTTTCAATTTCTAGTAATTCTACATAAATACATAGGGCCCAAATGCTGTCCTTAAAGTCTACTATTTGTGAATCAACTCCAGTGTTTCTGTGTCTTAGCAGAAGCTACCACTTTGATTAAGAGGCAGATGGTTATTATTAGAGAGGAAGAGTGGGCTCTTGGAATGAAATATGGTTTTGGAATTAGAAGACCCAGGAATTCAATTGTCTGTGATACTTTCAACTTAGGTGAATTTAACCAATTCACTTAAACTTCTCTGCAGAGGTTACTTTCTTCATTTGCAGAGTGAACAGGGTTGAACTAGGTGATCTTTCAGGTCTTCTCTATTAGGAAAAAAACGTAAATGTCTTACTTAAATACAAGGCAACTCTTGGAGAAAGTCTTGAAATAGATACCAAGGGATGGATTGGAATGTAACAGGTAGAACTCACAGTGACTGCAGGGATCAGGCTAGCTGTGGCCAGTCTTTATGTCATCTAGAAGCCAAGGACCTTGCAGTTTTGTGTTATCTTATCAGTCCCTTCTTTCTGAATTCATGAAGTCCATCTTCTTTTCTGCATGTGGCCTGTCTACTGCTCTACTTTTGTACTGCCCTGAGCTCCTGACCTAACCCTCTATTCTGAACAGAATTGCTCCATGAAAATATATATTATTTTGGTAGCTCACAGCTTTTTGTCTTGTTTGTAACCTTTATTTTCTGAATCAGCTCTCCAATGTGAACTCTGGGTAACTTTCAAACTTTGGTGTTGAAAATTCTTGGGAATGGGTATGTTCCAGTTCATAAGAAGTAATACTTTTACTAACTCAACAATTGTTACTAAGTCTTACTATACTTCAAGAGAAAGATCAAATGCTTCTTTTTAGCAATAAACTTCAATTCTGTAGCATAATTATTTTTTTGTTTCTTCCTAGACTCATCTCAACCACATATGACTCTTTGAGAATCATCTTCTAAATTTATACTAGTTTTTCTCCTGGAAGATGGTGAGAAGCTTCAGGCACATTATGAACTAATAAATTGACAGTTTCTAGATTAAAGCAAATGTAGAGACAATGATTAAAGAGCTTCTACACTAGTAAAGTGAATAATAAGCACTCAGAGATTGTCCTTGGATGAAGGAGCCCTGTGGGCACACTTCAGAGTCCATTCAGTGGCCAGGGGTTGGAGAGCCTTTTGAGAAGAAGAATGTATCATAATCATTTGCTCTTCCTATTTATTTCTAAAGAAACATAGACTGAGGTCATGACTAAATCTCGCCAAGGCTTCAAACCTATGGTTCCAGGAAGTCTAAGAATTCTGAAGATGAGACCACGGAGTTATGTTTCCAGTATCCAAAGCCAACCTGAATGTTGTCTTCCCCTGGCAGCCTGAAGGGAGAGAAAGAGGATGAGTTCTCTCTCTTTAGCTGTGATTCACTATGACTTCCACTTTATATTAGGGATAATGGTCTAAATAAAATTCACGAAAAGGCACCTGGTGGCCACTTCAAATCTAGCAAACCCTGTTTAGCCATTTTTCACACTGAATCCTTTTGTTAGCTTTTAACACCTGCCTTTTTTAGAGCTGTTGATTTTTTTAAAAAATGATTGGTCTAAAGTGTAATTGACAGAGATAAAACAGAGTCTGACTTACTATCACTGTTGATGGACCATAAAGTGGACAAAACCTGATGACAGAGACATATGAGAGAGAGGTTCCCATGATACTGTATTTTTTGACCCATTGATAGTCAACACATGTTTGTGGAAATTATCCTCTATTTTTGGTTTTCCATCTCATGCCTTGGGAAAGAGGACTGAGGTGGTGAGGGTAGTGGAGGGTAGATTTGGAATTATCCCTGAAGAGATCACATTTCTTCTACAGGGATTGATTTCACGTATCTGTGTCTCCTGCCTTTTAAGCAGTAAGAGTCGAATGGCTAAACTGAACTCCTACTTTTTTGCTGACATTCATGAGACATAAAACATCTTGATATTAGACTTGATGAAGGCAGTTATGTGGCATGTCGTCCTCATTTAAGTACAAGGAAAACCTGAGCCAGTGAAAGCACATGATTTCATAGTCACTGAGAATAAGAATTGGAAGTTGAATTTTATTTTTTTACTCCCAAGTTCATCATCAATTTGAGAGGATTTCAACTACATTGGATTTAAATTCTAGCTCCTCTCTTTAAGACCTGTACATCCTTAGGCATGCTACTTAACCGCTGTACCTCAGTTTCCTTATCTGTCAGTTAGAGACAATATCTGAGTCTCAGGCTAGTGCTAAGAAGTGATGTAATGTAGGAAAGTGCTTAACACAGTACCAGATAATAGAATACAACTAGTTGTTATTATCATTATTATTTCACCTGTAAATGATAGCATGTTGGCTTGAAATGTATAGTTCCTGGAGAGGGAGGTATTGCTTTATGTTAACAAGAAACAAGTAAATCTTGTCCTATCATTTCCTGTCAAAGATCAAGAGCCTTTTGCGGTTCTGTATTGCTCTCAAGTTAAGGCTGCATTCATTATCCTCAGAATATGGCACAAAACACCTCTGAGGGCCTGATGAGCACTTAGAGATTGTTAGTGCCTCGTTCTATGTTATTTTTCCTCCTGATCCACTTACCTGTTGATCCTCTCCCCAAGGTTTGACTAGCCCCACTCTAGTCTTCTGAATAATCTATATTCTTCCTCATTTGCAGGGCTTCCCATTCATTCCCTCTGCCTGGAGAATGCCTCCTTTTCCTGGTTAATTTCACTTATTCTTTAAGTAACTTAGCCCACTCAAGGCAGACTCCCTGAAATCTTATGTATATCAAATCCTACAAAACATAAACTGGAGTATTATGTTTCCTTATCTGTCTCTCAGCTTGAGCAGGCATAGGCCTTTAATGTCAGGGACTCCATTCTGTTCATGGTCCTAGTCCCGGTTTCTGGAGTAATGTCTGCCAGGTGCTAGCTGTTCAGTAAACATTTGTTGAGTTGGGGAAATGATTCATGGGATAACTTTCTCTCTACACAAAGCCCCTCATAGCCTGCTGAGAATAAAACTTTTTCTTCTGCTCCTAACTGCTAGTAAACGGGAGCTTCTATACTGAGAACTGCGCCTACGCGTCAGTGCCAAAATCTCTGAGGCAGCAGTTCCCAAGAGGAACACCTCCAGTCCCCTGACTTCACTTCATCAGGGTTTAGGAGAGAACATCGCCTTGCCCTCAGAGGGGCCTGGAATATCAACAATTAGGCCATGGGAAAGCGAGGAGAATGGTGATTAGGTGTCTGAACTAAGCAAGGGACTCGAAGAAGTATGATTTCCATCGTCTCTCTGGGTAATCCTCCCTCACATTTTCTCATGATTGCCTGCAATAAGATTTCTTAATCGTTCAGAGGATTTAGAGTATGATCCCTTGAATGTATAATTATCTCCATTATTCAAAACAAAGGAGAAGCGTGCCAGTCAGGGGAACAAAAATAAAAATAAAAATGTAGCCTCCAGCAGAAAACTGAGCTCCACGTCCTCCCTCACCCCCACACTCTCTTTCTGGTTTTCCTCCACGCCCTCCATCGCACGAAACGTTGCACATCTCTGTTTCTAAGGGCTCTCAAATCACCGCAGCGAGATGAGGACAGCCACAAATAGCAGAGGGGTGCTCTGGAAAGTCCAGCAGCATGCAGTTCAGACCCAAAGGGTACAGCCACCCGCCACACAAGAGAGTTACCCGGCAAAACACATTAATAGATTTGCTGCACGCACCTTTATAATTAGTTTCAACATTTCTTTTTTTTTTTAAATTCCTCTCTCCTTAGGAAAGAACATGCATTATTTCTTTATGTTCTTGAAATCCTCTGAGCAGTGGCTCTGGTACTTATGGCCTGGCTCACACCTTGCCTACAAATCTGGGTCTCTCTAGCAAGGCAATATAATGAGAAGGTATATTTTCTAGATAGGATTGGGTTGACTGGGCTCTAGGTTGTCGTACTAGCTGTGAGAACTTGAGATTTACATCTCCTTAGGGTTTGTAATTTGCTCATCTTTAAATGAGGGCATTAATTTTCACCAGGCAGCAATCATTTTTTTTTTTTCCTGTAAAGAGTCCAATGGTAAATACTTAAGGCTTTGTAGGAGGCCGTGTGACCTCTCTTGCACCTACTGGTCTCCTGCTGCCGCAGAAACCAGCCACAGATACAAAAGCAGCCACAGATAATATGAGTAAGCGTGGCTGTGTTTCCCTGAAACTTTATTTATGGACTCCGTGACTTGAAATTTCATGCAAGTTTTACATGTCATGAAGTATTACTCTTCTTTTATTATTTAAACATGTGAAAACCATACTCAGCTCATGCATTACACAAAAGTAGATGCTTAGGGTTAGGTCCTTTTTTGCCAATCCCTGGTCAAAACCTTGGTTTTCAAAGGAGGGTCTATAAAAGATCAAAGGAGACATGCGTGATATAAATACACAGTCACACCCTCTGTTCCATTGATCTGATTGGACTTTTTGTCACAATATTTAATGTACTTTGAATTTCAAATATAATTAAATGTGGGTGTGTGATTTTTTTGTTGTTGTTGTTTATCAGAGTGAGTTGTAAAAGGTTGAGGAAGCCTTTTGATTTTGATGATCTCTGAGGTCTTCACATTTACACTTTATGAGTCCCTGGAATGTGTTTTAGCTGATCTTCAGTTTCGAGGGTGACTCTGGGCCACTGTGCACAAAACATTTGTTAAATTTCATTTATTCATGGCCATGACAAGGAGTCAAAGCATGAATAATACAAGAGACTGGAAGAAAAAATCATTTATACTGCATTTAGCTTCAAAATACAGCATGGATATGTTTTTCCTCTGAAGATTTACCTTCCTAATCCCTTTTGCTGATATGAAAATGAGTTTGCATTACCTGAGCTCACAGTGGATTATGGTAGAATTGGGATGCAGAGGAGAGATGTGCTGAAAATGCAAAAAAGCAATAGCCCCAGACAAGTCTCCTTCCTTGATGTCTGTGTCTCTCCCAGACACGGAGATTATTCTTTTTCACGGGTTCCACCAGTCCACCCTTTCCTCTGAACCGTCACGCTGTCTTTCCCATTCTGACCAGGCATCTTCTGCTTGATCTCAGTCTGGGACTTTCTGATATTTCTCAATTGGCAAGTAACCATGGTCTGAGATTCTAGGAGCATATGTGAGTTCTCATGACTTATACACGATTATCTCCATTCATCTGGACAGGTGATAAGTTGTATTAGAGTAATGAGTCCTGTGATTTAACCTGAATGGAAGGTTAGTAATATAGAAGTAAAATTATTTGGTGTATCTGTCTGCAGGATCTTTTGAGCATGACCCTTAGAATACTGTAGCAAGAGAACCAGGGTGATGTAAAGGCTGGGGATACTGAGTTTCTAGATTATAAATGCTTCTTAACTTTTCCTTTCTGTTAAGGAGTCTAAGCTATTCTATTTTCTAGGAAAATGAATAAGATTTTTAAATATGAATTGATAAATTTACTTCATTCCAAGTTCTTGGATCATGAGGCTATTCTCTCTAGCCTCATGACTTCTAAGGTGACTTATTCCTGCATAAGTTCAAACACATGATAAGAATAAAGGCCCCAATTGTGAATTTCAAAATAGGCCTTTTGAAGTCCCTGGCAGAGACGAGCACCTTCGAAGAAAATGCTTTGGGACTTTCAGTAGCCTGGGTCTTTAAGACATCAGTAATGAAGATTCCGGTAGAGATTGATTTGGTGTGGATATGATAGATATAGGATGGTTTTAATATTGATCATGGCTGGATAACAATCTGGAGTAAGGATGAAGACAAAGTAAGTTAGAGAGAAGCTCATGAAGGTTTCTGAGATAGTGACTCTCCCCACTCAGTGGTGAATTTGAAGAAGTTAGGAGGTGAACTGTTAGTTATTAAACTTTTCCACAATGAGGTAGTCTAAAATTATGGCTGAGAGAGTGTATACCTCCTGAGTGGAAATCCTGAAGGGTCCTAGGGTACCCCCATGCCAGGACAGAGAAACAGCACTGCATAAAGAATCATACTGTATCCGAAAACAGATCAAAGACTTGTCACTCCTGTGACTACAGCCCCAGAGTAGCATGGATGATGTCCAGAAATTGTCCATGTATCTCTTTAGAGGGCCCAGAGACAACAGATTCTGAGTCTGGAAAAGTCTGTGGTCAGGAAAAGGCAATGTGAGAGCAAAACATTATGTGGAACATATGGCAAATCACTGTGAGATTTCAACTAGCGAAAAATCCTGAGTGCTGACCTGACTAGGTGCTAGATGCTATTTAGTCACTTAGGATACAGCAAGGGGGAAAAATGCTTTCATAATGTAGTTTGTTGATGGGGAGGAGAGGGAAAGAATTTGAAAACAACATAATAGAGGAAGGCGTTAGAAGCTGAAAAATGCTATGGAGAAAAAGAAGGTTGGAAGAGACTCCTAGAGATGGAGGGAGTCGGTTTTAAATATGGTAACCAAGGAAGGTCTTATTGAACAAAGGCCTGCATAGGGTGCAAAGGAGAACCACCAAAATATCTGGGAACAACCAAGACGAAGGCCCTGAGGCAGGAGTGGTGACGGTGTGGGAGGAAGCAAGAAGGCCAGGATAGCTCCTGTGTGGTGGGTCAGGGGTGAGCAGGGGCACTCGGGGTCAGACAGGTCCTCTGTGTGCTGGCCAGGGAGGGCCAAGCAGGTCATTGGGGGCTTTGGTTCTTTATCGCAATAAGATGAGAAGGCTTTAACTATTTTGAACAGAAGAATAACATAGCATGACTTAATTTTTAGCAGAATTACTTTAGATTCTGTAAGTCAAATAGCTTGTAGGGGTTAAGAAGTAGAGATAGCAATGAGGGTGCTACTTGGATCAGTATGAAAATTTTGAGATACACCAAAATCAAGAAATATGAAATTCACACAGATGGAAATAAATGAAGCCCTCCCAAACAACACCGATAAGCCAAGAAAGTTGAATCCCAAAGGATGCTACTGACTGTGTTTCCTGGAAGTAAAATAAGTCTGTCTCCAAACTTTCATACTGACCCAAGTACAGGGTAGATTGGAATAAGTGGTTGAACTCTGGATGTTTTTATAGGATAGAGGCAACTTCACTTTATGAGACAATAAAATAGGTCTTGAGGAAAGTCAAAGATAACATGAGAATTTTTGGCCTAAGGAACTAGAAGGATAGAGTTGTCATGGCTAGAGTTTCAAAGACTGAGAAAGGAGGAGGTATGGGGTCATGTGATTTCAGAATTGATCTGGGACATGTTAAGGGTGGGGTGTCTTTTTTACTCTCAGGAGGATGTGGAATCTTGTATCTAAGTGGAGGGGTTGGTGAGGAGGGAAGGCAGAGGAGCACATGGGGATTGATATTGGTCTGCAGAAATGCAGATGTCTGGGCAATGAAATATCTGTTTACATTGATACAACTTAGGCCCATGTGTTTTCCCTTTGTTTTTAAGGTAAGGCTCTCAGAGTTTAGATTCAGTCTTGCAAAGAAGACAGAGGGAAAGCATGAATTTGAAGAGTTACAATTTATAATGACTAAGGTTACCAGTGCAAAGAATGTTTTTTTTTATTTTGCCATCAGACAGAATGAGGCTTCAATAAATATTATATACAAATGTAGTATGATTTCCTTTGCACATCTGTGTTTTGTGGATTAGAAATGTCATCGGCACTATACTTTTGAATAGCCTGGGTGATAGAAAGCAATATAATGAGTATGTGACTCTAATGACAGAGTAACCTAAGATAAATATGAAAGTAGAATGAAAAATAGGAGTCCTAGAAAAGAGATGTGAGCTCATCTCGACTTATGGGAAAGGTATATAATGATCCTGCTTTTTTTGTCTGATGGTAGTTCTTGGATCAAGGGACCAAACTTTTGAGGGACATTGACAATCAAAGAAATCATGGCTCAAACTGGAGAAGACTCAACTGAATTACCTTTGTCATCATCCTATGTCTAAAGAGCTGGCAAGAAGGGAGGAACCTACTTGTGGCCTGTGACCCTAAAGATCAGATTCAGGCTATGTGGTGAAAAAAATGGCTTCCCAACGTGAAACAGCCAGTATTGTTCTAAGATAAGAGGAACTGCCCTAGGAGTTAGTGGGAGTTTTCACACAGGAATTCCATGGCCATTTCTCAAGGAACTACATAGAAAGGGTCCAGCATCAGCTACTTCCCAAACCTGAGATTCTATTAGCCAATAAAGGCACAGTGTAAACATAGACTATGATAAACGCCCTGTAAACAGGCTCCACAGGAAATGGGAAAGACCAGAAAACAAGGACAAAACTGTGAAGTCATTTTCTGTTTATATGCATTTGGCAAAGAATAATAATGACTGACCGCATAATCTAGGATAGATTTTCATTGGCTGACTTGCTAGAAAGATTTTTGGTTTCTTTTAAACACAGGGACTTGAATATTGTCTAAATAAATAGTGGATCATTTGGCAGGCAAGGGTAGTTTCCGCAGAGAGTTCTTATTCTCTTACTTTTCTATAAACACACACAAGAAAAGGGGAAAAAAGTTCCTAAAGGAGGTTTTAAAGGATCAGAAGCTGGGATTGAAGAAGAGGCCATGAAGCTTCGTTTTATTGTGGGGTGTCATTTTTCAAATGGCTCCTAATCACATTGCCAAGCCTGTCTGGAAGGGCTAAAATATTAGTGTTCTCAGCAGCAAAGCAGTGAACTGATGACTGTCTCAACCAAATATATCTTGGTTTCAGCTGAGATACACACAGTAAAATTACAGTTTCTGCATCCTTGGGTTGGCCTAAGAGACTTATGGACAAACAGAAAAGGTACAGTCCTGCCAGTAAGGCATGTGCAGAACTTAAACTCAGGAACTTACTTTACTCTGTGTTTATAGCTCAGAGTTTAGAAGTTGGGCTGTCATCTTTTCCTACCAGAAATTTAACATTTCATATCCATTTCTTCAGCAAATGCTTTTTTAGTACCTACTATGTACACATATCAGGTGCCATGTTAGTCACAGTGGGAAAAAGTTAATTATAGCAATGTTCTGCCTTCAAGGAACTATTAGGAGAAGGGACAATCTAGAAAACCAACAATCAGAATGTTGTGTGTTGTGGGCCACAGTAGATGTGCTGTAGGAGGTGGTGATAGTGGTAGATTTCAGAGAGGTGGCATTTTAGAAGTAATTGGGTGTTAGACAAAGAAGAAAAGATGGGAGGTGGTATCTGGCAGAAAGAGACTTATGTTTTAAGGCCTAGGAGCATGGGACAGTTAGTAGGAAGGGTTAGTGTTTCCGGTTGGCTGAAGCAAACATGGGGTGGATCTAAGGGTCAGAGGTTAGAGATGAGGCGAGACTGGTAGAATGGAGCCAGATTATAACAGACCTTATGAGCTAACCCAAATAGATAGAATTTTATCCTGAAACTCATGAGAGATGTTCAAAGATTGTTAAGCATGAAATGGATGAGTCAGATTTTAGTTTTTAGATAAGGGAGAAGTGAGAAAAAATGATCTAAAAGTTGTTGCCATGGGAAAAAGAACATCAGAATCCCAGGTCAGATTAATTCCAACTGCATTTGAATCCAGCTGATCTTACCCTTCTTTCTCTGATCTTATCTTTTTTACTTCAGCTGACTTTACTGAGTTATCATTGTATGATTGACAAATATATTCTCCCACGTAAACACCAACCCCATCAAGATATCCCCCATCCATTCATGCTCCTTTGCAGACAATCCGCACTCACTCCCAGCTCCAGACTTCTGTCACTATGAAGAGTTTCGTCTCTTCTAAGATTTCATACAGATGGAATCATACAGTATGTATTCTTTTCTATTTGGCCTCTTTTAACTCAGTATATTTTTTGAGAGGCATCCATCTTGCTATGTATATAAGCAACATTTTTTTGAATTGCGAAGAGATAGTCTCATATGGTTATATCAAAAGTTGTTGATTCATTTAACCTGCTGATGGAAGGTGGATTGTTTCCAATTTGGGGCTTATTTTTTTCTTAATGCTTTAAAATCTAGTAGACTCTATATTGACCTGGCCTTCAGGTCCCTCATATACAAAGTAGTAAGTGTATCCTGCTATAGCACAACGTTTTGAAGGACGATTTGGCTGTAGCTTTCAAAGTTTTAAAAATTCCATGCTTTTATTCAGCTATTCCACTCTTCAGGGTTTATCAGACAGCAATAGCCTCAGGAATCTGTAAGGCCAGTGATAATACAAAGATATCTTTGTAAATCTTTATTTGTTCATCTGAAAAATTTCATCCTTTTTTTACAGAGTTTATCTTTTGCATCTTTACTTTTTTTCTTCCTTAGCACTAAACTTTATTAGCTGGCCTGTCTGAGCATTTATAGACAGGTTAAAAAGAACTAGTTATCTACATATGTATTTGAATTTCCATTGCAGTTATCTGAGAGGGCTGATTACCTCATAGTTGCTAATATTTGTCTTTCTTTTTCATCTATAGTTTTGAATTTGGACAAAATGTAAGAAATTGTATGGTGGGTTGTTTAAAATGTTACTGTTTTTTTTCAGTTGTCTCTGGCATCCTTGGACACCTCATCATTCAGCAGGGTTTTAGTCAAATGTCTTTTCCAAGAGGATTTTGGAGTCATCTAATGAGTTTACAATATTTAGAGGTCACTACGTATTTTAAATTTACCTTTGACAGAATTTATTCATACACCAAGCAAATGTTTTCCAGAGGGCAAAGGAGCTCACCAGGTGCAGTGATGCTCTTCATGTCTTGGGGTCTGCACTCTCCAGTTGTCCATTTGAGCTCACATCTCCACAGGTCCAATGTCACTGCACCCATAAAATGTAAAAGTTTTAAGAAGGAAGCATAGCTCACTTGTATGAATCAAAGTCACATTCTAGATAAGTTAGTCTATATCTGAAATTTGATATTTTGCTTAGCTGTTTATTAATTGAATCAGTCATTCATTCTGGTGTTTACATTGAGTACAATTTTTATGCGAAGCACTTCTAGGTTCTGGTCCATGAGGGCAAAATAGACATGGGTCAGTCTTTGACTCTGAGGAATCACCTAATAACAGACAGAAACAACTATAATAACAGTAATATCAAATCTTTCTTGTATGCCAGATACCATGCCAAGTATTTTATATTATACTTATTATTTGATTCTCACAATGTCAGGTATGTCTGGATGTTCCCTGGTTTTCTGGTTCCAGGGTCAAGTACTGGTACTGAGTTGAGCCAATGTCAGAATGACTGCAAATACAAAGCAGTCTTATGCCAATAGTTTTATCACAAAAAAAATCAAGAATGAGAGTAAAGAAGCAAAACAAAAATAAAGTAAAAATACATTTCACAGAGAGAGGAAGGGATCAGCCTCCAGGAGCAGAGAAGGATTCCAAATAAGCTCAGTAGCTTGTCCTGCCTTTTCCTGACAGGATTGGTTGTCGTTTTCTGACACTTGGGGTGATTGACAAGCTGGTGTTATATAACAGATCATATAACAGGTTACATAACAGGGTGGTTAGGTAACAGTTTCACCTTCTACACTGTCTTCCCCAGAATCCTTCAGGAAGCTCCACCCATGCTATGCTAATTAGATGGTAATAAGCTTCAAGTGAGTTACTGGCTACCAGGAACTCCTTAGTGGATATGTTTCCCCCAGGGAACAGTTCCTAGCTGACCTTGGTTCCTAACTGTAATTTGGTTCTTGCTTTCTGCCCTTAGCCACTTCCTTGACACCTGTTTACTCTCCTCTGATCTAGCAACAACAGGTAATATAATTATCACCATGTTATAAAAGAGGAAGCTGAAGTCTAAAGAAGTTAGCCAATGTGCTCAAAGTAACAGAACTGCTAAGTGGTGGAGCTAGGATTTAAACTCAGACAACTGGACCCAAGGGCCTGAGTTTTTAACCTCCTCAATTACACTGCTTCCAAAAGGAATGTTTTCTGCTTCATAGATGCAAAGGGAGGTTCGAAAGAAGAAATCCTTACACAGGCTCTGGGAACGGTGTGGTTAGCAATTCAGTGTGGCCACAGTCATTGCTGTTTCTCTTGTGTCATATGTATTCTCACATTTTGCTGCTTTTGCTGCTGCTTTGATTTAGCTTGAAGTGACCTTCCTCCTGTATCTTATCAAGTTCTGCTTGCCTGACAATGATTCAGCATTGATTTCAGAAGTCATCTTGATATCTACAGGCAGAATAATTTTTTGGTTTTTCTCTGCATTCTCTTACCATGACCTGTTACTTGTACCTATATTTTGTATCACCAGTATTAGAGTTGACTTTTTAACCTTTTTATTCTTTCTGCGCCTTTCTGAGTACAAAATGTGGATATTGCTCCTCTCTTATCCATAGCACAGGTTGTGGTAGTTGCTTGCTAAATAATGGAATGAATTCCTTTGCCAGTTTCTCCAGAAGTTGGTGCACTGTGACCTGCCAGAGTGCTAAAGGCTAAATGTTTCCAAGAAAGAGTTAAGAATGAAGTAATCACATTAAAAAAGAAAATTATCTGTCTTCAGGTAAATTGCTTCTCCATCCTGGCATGTCCTTAAATTGTTTTTGCTTGAATCCAGCTTTCTTCCTTCTCTCTCCTTCACAGTAAAAAAGAACAGAGTTGAAGCAGGTCGGACCAAAGCAATGGAGGTGATAAGACCTGGTCATAAATGTTACAGCCTATGTCTCTCTCTCACAACTACCACAAAATCTCAGAAACATCCTTATGGGCTCTACAACTATTTTGTCCCACCACGTTAAGGACTAAAAATCACAGAGATTTTTTTCCATTGCTGTGCTCTCTGCCAAGGAGACACAGAGATCCCCAGAGCTTATGTAACCTCCCCATTTTATGGTCTCAAATATAAGCTCTTGTCATTTCTCTAAATGAGTCTCAAAGGGGTAAATTGAATGTCCAAGGTCAGAGAGCTACTTATTAGGACTTTTAAAAACTAACTCCCCCTTTTGCAAGGGGCTAAATTAAAGTTACTCGGCAATGTCAATTATTTTACAATGTGAATCATACCTCATTCCTTCTTTCGTACAGGAGATTAGAGTGAAAACATTGGAACTAAAGATGCAAAGGCATCAGTAAGGGTCATTTTTATCAACTAAAGGGCTAACACAATAAAAGAAGATAGAGTTTCTGGTTTCCCTGCCACCTAAAGTCCTGTTGGATCAGCTCTCTGTCATCTCAGCTAGAGTATTAAGTTAACTTCAAGCTACTCAGAAACTTGCATCTATTTCAAGGTCACAGCCCTGGTTATGCCTCTTTTTTTTTTTTTTTTTCTTAAGCTGAAGTGTTGGGGGGAAAGAGAAGGTAGAGGAGAAGGGGAGTTATTTCAGGCCTTGCTTCTCTAAGCCTTCAATGTCTGAGCTCCAGGACAGACTTTCCTGTTGTGAAACACTGGACCAGTTGTTGCAGTCTGAAGATAAACAACATTCCAGCAGTTCCCCTAGAGGCTACACGAGGCCTTGTGCTTTTTAACATTTCCCTGGCCCTACAATGATCCAGGAGAGGAGAATTACTGCACTATCTGTTGTGGCTCACACAGCATTAGCTTTGTGGTCTCTGTGCTCTTAAACTGGGTTATGGTAATGAGTCTGGGGTGAGATCCGGGTGCCTCTGCCTGGTCATTAAATTGCTGAAACACTGACATCTTTTGTGTAGCTTTGAAAGCCCAAGCTGCACTGATTGGAGGTTGGTAAGAACACGAGCTTTTTGCCCTAATGTGCAAGGTTTCTGTCTTCATTAAAGTTTGAGGCTGAATGAGGACTTGCTCGAGTTATGTAAGGGCAACTTTGGAAAGCAGATGCAAGCTGTTAATAAAATCAACCTGGACTTATCATGGAAGGGGTTGGACCTCATGTTGCTATACCCAATAGAGTAAGCATTTCAAATACATTTCTTGTAACATCTTGGTTCTTATACAGTAGGCTTGGCTCTAAAGAGCATAAAACCACAACAAGCCAAGGAATTGCTCAGACTTGACTTTCACTTTATGACTGAGGGTTTGCCGGATGATTCACGGACTGTGAATGCCAGCCCTGGTCCCTGGCTTGGGTCTTACCTGCAAACATCATCAGGGCCGACAAATTTCATGAAAACAAATTCTCTCCATTTGTATCACTTCTTACAGTTTATCAAGTGCACTCCTATGCATTGTTGTAATCATTCCCCACAGCCACCTATAAGGCAAGGCAAAGAGGATACTGGTAACCTCATTTTGATGATAAAAAACTGAGGCTCAGAGAAATGAAATGAGTTTCCCCCAATCTGCCAGCTGCCACTACTTTATAAGTGAAGTAATTTTTTGCTGGCCTTAGGCATATTTTATCTTTTGCATGCATACATGTATCTATGTATAATGGCTAATTTAGTGTGTCTAAGGTGGGTGTCAAAGGCGGACCTCAAAGACAGACCTAGCGATTCCTACTTCCTTTACTCTTTACATAAAAAAAAAAAAAAAGGTTTTTTTGATGTGGACGCAAGTTATTATATTATGTGCTAGATACTGCAGTCTGGATAGCTTGAACCAATAATCAGATGAAATATTAAAGGTGACATTTATTCACAAAACATTAGAATGATGAGTGAAAATGAATATGGAGTTTCTTTAATCACTAATAAATAAACATGCAATTCTAACCTGCATCTTCTCAACACCTAGCTTGCCCAATTGTTGACATGATGGCCTAAAGGTAACAAATTTAAAGTAACTAGGGAAATTAATAATAACAAAAGATTCATTATATATGGAGCAGGAGGATGTTAAAATGAGAAATAAGTATAATCGCTGCAAATATGTTTCATTTTTAAAGCTACTTAATATAAATGATTCCTTTTTTATCTTTATAAAAATTCTGTACTGGGCACGGTGGCTCACACCTGTAATCCTAGCACTCTAGAAGGCTGAGGCTGGTGGATTGTTTGAGCTCACGAGTTCAAGACCAGAATGAGCAAAAGCAAGACCCTATCTGTACTAAAAATAGAAAAAAAAAAACCCAAAAAACAGAGGCAAGAGGGTCACTTCAGCCCAAGGTTGGAGGTTGCTGTGAGCTATAACACCGCAGCACTCTACTCAGGGCAACAGCTTGAGACTCTGTCTCAAAAAAAAAAGAAAAAAAATATTCTGCGAAGTAGTTATGGAAGCAGAGTAAAGATTATCATATTCATTTTAGAGGCATAGAAACTGAGGAACATTGTGTTAAAAGTCTCGCCCAAGGTCATGTAATGTAAAAGAGAAGAAGTTTGTAATCAGCTCTTGGATTTTGAGCTTTTGGTTAGGGCTTTATGCATTTATAGCTTAGCCTTTTATGACAGCATACATGTCAAAATATGTGTGTGGGGTGGCACTTGTGGCTCAAAGGAGTAGGGTGCTGGCCCCATATACCAGAGGTGGCAGGTCAAAATCTGCAAAAAAAAAAAAAAAAAATGAATGTTGTGTGTGTGTACTTAAACACATGTAATACATAGTTGTGATGTCCAATAAATACAGGCACATAGGGAAATGGAAAGGAATATGTCCAAGGTATTTCAAGGCATCCATGGAATAGTCAAAAAATAATTTTACTTTTCATTAAAAATCAATGACAACTTTCCAATTAAAGTAGCATTTTAATAATTTGAGAAATACGTTGATATAAATCCTTTTCTCCTTTTTTAATGTTTTATGTTTGTTTTATTATTAGGGATAAGAAGTCCAGCTGCCATAAAATTTGCATCTAAAAAGGGGACTTTTCCCTTATATAACAATCAATGTCCATTAAGGATTACATTTAACATAATTATTTATATTGTGTTTTTGAAATGTATTTTAAAATGTGATGTGGGCTTTTTTTTTTTTGAGACAGAGCCTCAAGCTGTCACCCTGGGTAGAGTGCCATGGCTTCACTGCTCACAGCAACCTCCAACTCCTGGGCTCAAGTGACTCTCCTGCCAGGGCCTCCCAAGTAGCTGGGACCACAGGCGCCCGCCACAATGCCTGGCTAT
>CAUYTI010049289.1:0-12266 GCA_963575145.1 Galago senegalensis
TTTTTTTTTTTTTTTTTTTTTTTTGAGACAGAGCCTCAAGCTGTCTCCCTGGGTAGAGTGCCGTGGCATTACAGCTCACAGCAACCTCCAACTCCTGGGCTCAAGCGAGTCTCTTGCCTCTGCCTCCCAAGTAGCTGGGACTACAGGCGCCCGCCACAACGCCCGGCTATTTTTTGGTTGCAGCCGTCATTGTTGTTTGGTGGGTCTGGGCTGGGGATTCGAACTTGCCACCTTAGGTGTACGTGGCTGGCGCCTTAGCCAGTTGAGCTATAGGCACCGAGCCTGTTGATCCATCCTTTCTCTTACTTTGTTTTCTACTTCACTGGGTTCTGCTCTTTAATCTTGTTTCCTTTCTTTTCTTTGGGTTTATTTTATTATTCTGTTTCTAACTTACTAGATTAATCTATCAGTGCATCAGTTATCAACCTTTCTTTTCCCAGTGTAAGTCTTTAAGGCTATAAAATTGCCACTAAGTAAATTTTTTTGCATCTGGCACATTTTATATGTGGTATTTTATCATTTAGTTACTAGTATGTATGTATTTTTTTATTTTTTATTTTTTGCAATTTTTGGCCGGGGCTAGGTTTGAACCCGCCACCTCTGGTATAGGACTGGCGCCCTACTCCTTTGAGCCACAGGCACTGCCCAGATTATTTTTAAAAAAATGTCCAATGTAGTTTCTTTTAACCCATTAAAGTTAGAAAAACCCAGAAGTGTTTTTTAAATTCTGCTAGCATTTAAAAAAATTTATCTTTCGTTAATGATTTTTAATGGAATTGTATTATGGTCAGGACTCAGAACATTATTTGAAATTCTATGAGATTTTCATTATCTTTCAGTGTGTGTGTTTTTTTGGTACATCCTATGAGTGCTTCAGAAAAACGTTTATGTTCTAATAGTGAGTGTTCTAATAATAGGGTCTGGTGAGGTTATTAAATGATGCTTTTTCCTTATTGTTTTTTGTCCACTTGACCTATGATTAATTGGGATGTATCAAAATTGTCCATGACAGTGACCAATTTCTTGATTTCTTCTATAGTTTTACCATTTCTTTAAGCTCCTCACCCCAAGCACCTGAGCTAGAGATTTGATTTTCTCTGAATGTTCCAGTTTGGAGACAGACTAGAAAAAAGCATAGGATACAAACATCTATTTGGTGTCTCCCCCCCTCACTGTCAACTGAGAGAGCAGATTTATAGTACTGAACTTACAGGCTGGGTTTTCTTCAGGGTTCTGTAGCTCAGGTGCAGATCTGGAGTCTATTTTTTTTTTTTTTTTGAGACAGAGCCTCAAGCTGTCACCCTGGGTAGAGTGCTAGAGCATTACAGCTCACAGCAACCTCCAACTCCTGCCTCAGCCTCCCAAGTAGCTGGGACTACAGGTGCCTGCCACACCACCTGGCTATTTTTGGGTTGTAGTTGTCATTGTTGTTTGGCAGGCCCGGGCTGGATTTGAACCCTCTAGCTCTGGTGTATGTGGCTGGCACCTTAGTCGCTTGAGCTATAGGCACCACTCCAGGTCTGGAGTCTTGATGCTTCTGTTCAGACTCCTTCCATGGTCTTTGTTCTCTCCACCCACTAGACCACACTGAAGCTTACTTTCCCTTTTTGGGCCACTTACCGATTACTTTATTTTCATCTTTATTTACTTGCTGATTCTTCCTGAGATGATGGAGCTGGAGCGACTTTCCTCCCACTGCTTGCAGGGGTTTGCTGCTCCCTGTCTGAGGGCTGAGTTTGAGCAGAAGGATGAGCACTTTGCTTCACCCAACCACTGTGTGTGTGGAGGAGCAGCATTGCCTCCAGCAGCAGCTGAGAATTTGGGAGGCATTTGTGCTAGTGACAGTCGTCCACCTTACTGAGAGTTTCATTCTCCGGAGATGACTTTCTTTCATTTATGCAGCCGAGTCTGACCCTGCCAGGAGTGGCTGAGGTCCACATCTGAAGTGACTCACTTCTGTCCTTGACATTTCTTTGCTTTGTTGGTTTGTGTCTCTCCTGAGGCTGTTTTCCTCGTTCTGGTTCTTCTGGCTGACATCACAGTTTCTCTTGTTCCTTCTGTAGCTCTTTTATTGGTTCTTTTCTTGTGGCTGGATCAACAGGCTCTTTACTTCCAAAGATAGAAGCTGCTCAGGTGGACTGGGAGGGGCCAGCAGAGGAGTCATGTTTTTTAGGCGTAACTGACGCTTTAGATTCAATTTGGATCTGTGTGCGGGGATCTCTGTCATCACTCTTAAAATCATCCTGGTGCTCCACAACACTGCTGCCCCCCCCCCTTTCTGGTATCCGTGTGCTGTGTGCTTCATCTGCAGTCGTTACTCCTGTGGTCTCCACTACCAGTGGTCTCCACTACCAGATGCCTTTCTTGGGGTCACAGTCTCTATCACGGTCTCTGCTGCCTTCATCATTTTAGCAGTCCTGGTGTCCATCGTAATCATGGCACTTGACTTCAAAGTGACCTTCTCCTCTTATAGGTGGATGGGTAGTCATCAAAGCTGTTTGTGGCGGGGTAGACTTGCTGTTTTGTCACAATCTTGATTTCTGTTTTCACCAAAGGAACAATCACTCTGTCTTTATCCTATGTACAGTCAGCAACAGCCACTCATTTTGACTCCTCCCTGTGGCTCAGGGCATTGAACAGGAAATCCAGGTCCTTAGACATCACATAATCAAAGCCTTTGAAAATCTCTGTGGGTTGCTGGGTTGATAGGGTAAATGCACTGACATTTAATCCTCTAAGGAGTTTCTTAATGGAGCTTTTTTTTTTTTTTTTGAGACAGAGTCTTATTTTATCGCCCTCAGTAGAGTGCTGTGGCATCACACAGCTCACAGCAACCTCCATATCCTGGGCTTAGGCGATTCTCTTGCCTCAGCCTCCTGAGTAGCTGGGACTACAGGTGCCCGCCACTACAGGAGCCCATCTGGCTCCTTAATGGAGCTTTTTATCCCATCACCAGCCAGGCTCCCTAGAAAAGCAGTGTCTAGTGGCAATTTGGAAAGATAGCTCTGGTTAATAGTGGATTCCTGCGCAGCTGGTGGCACAGTGGGTGGGATGCAGTGGTCAGTTGGAGATGCCCTGGACACATTGTCGTCATTGCTGTGCCCAGTGGTTAAAGCACCTCCTTTCCAGGTCCTCTGGTTCATCACTTCAGCTGACTAGTTTGGGGACATAGATACTTCTTTACCACTACTATGGTACTCAGCTAGGGACTCTGTTAGGAAGAGAACACAACCACTTTTTTTTTTTTTTTAACAGAGGCTGCCATGTTGTGGGGAGAGAGAGAATAGGAAGTTGGGCATTTTTTTAAAGCATGTGAATTTAAGGTTTTGTGTCCACTATTACTTATTTGAACATTTTCCTTTTCTCCTTAGTGATGTTTTTGTCTGGTATTATAACTAATTTGGTTTTCTTTTTGTTTGTGTTTGCTGCTGTGTCCTTTTCCTTAGTTTTGCTCTCATTTTGTCTACATGTTTATTTCTTATTCCTACGTGTTTTCTGATAGTCTTGGTTATTTATGTTTTATTTTTCTCTCTTTCCTTTCTCTCCTTTTTTGGATTGATTGAGTTTACTTATTCTCTTTTCTCTACTGGTTTGGGAATTACACCGTGTTACTTCTTTTCCTTTACGACATCTACCAGGAATTCTGTACAGTCTGTCTTCTTCCTCTCTGCCCTGTCCCTCTCTATGCTATGCTGTCTTCAGTTCTGTATTTTAGTGTTGGCAGTGTTTTTATTTAAACCTCATAATGCTGTGTTACTGTTATTTTATTCTGCCTGCGTTTATTGTGTTTGGTTGTATGCTCAGCCGTTTCTTCACTCATCTTCCCTTCTGCGTCTCAGATCAGCGTTCCCTGGTAATTTTACTGTTATGTAACATATCCTTTAGATTTTTTTGAAGTAAAGGTGTGCTGTTGATAAACTCTTTTTATGGTTTATCTGGCAATGTCTTAATGCTTTTCATGTTTCCTAAAGAATTTTGATGGGAGGCTGGGTGCAGTGGTGCTGTAATCCTAGCACTCTGGGAGGCTGAGGTGAGCTGGTCACCTGAGCTCAGAGTTGAAGACCAGCCTGAGCAAGAGCGAGACCCCGTCTGTAAAATACTAGCCAGGGGTGGTGGCAAGCACTGTAGTCCCAGCTGCTTGGGGGCTAAGGCAAGTGAATCGCTTGAGCCCAAGAGCTTGAGGTTGCTGTGAGCTGTGATACCACAGTATTCTATTGAGGGCGGCAAAGTGAAACTGTCTCAAAAAAAAAAAAAAAAAAGAATTTTGGTGATTACGTAATTTTTAATTTTCTCAGTTCTTTAGAGATATTTGTTCTACCTTTTATACTTTCATTGTTACTGCTATTATTTTACTCTGTTCCTTTGCATGTAATCTCTCTTCTCTCTGGCTGCTTGTAACTTGGTCTCCGTTGCTGGTTTTTTGCAGTTTTAACTGCTCTGTTTATAAGTGTGAATTTCTTTGTACTTATCCAGCTTCCTTTACATATACAGTAGGACCTCTGTAAGTTGACCACCCACAGGACTAAAAGGCTGATCCATCTACTGAGGTGGTCAACATAAAGAACGAGGCCAGCTGTACTGAGACACATACGTGGTACAGGACTGGTTGATGAAAGTTCATCAACTTGAGGTGGTCGACTGTGTCCTGCTATATTGTGTTTCCTAGAGTTGGGGATAGCTGTCTGTCTTTGATTCTAAAATTAAGTCATTTTCTCTCCTTGTCTGACCCCTCTTTCTTCATTTTCTGGGATTCTGAGTAGAAATACGTGGCAGGTCTCATCTTGTCCTTCAGGTTTTCCAACATCTCTTTGGTATTTTCAGTTTGTTTACTTTGGTGTTACTTCTAAATTATTTTTTCTGATTTATATTTAAGTTTACTGGTACTCTCAAGTTCTGTCTTAATTTTAAAATATTTAGGTATCATACTTTTTCATTTAAAAAATTCTCTTTTGGAGGAATAATTTACATAGATACTTTGCCTGCAAGGAAGGGGAGCATCACACCCCCTCATTCAGTGTAGGCTGCTCATGGCAATTTCCTCCTGAAGAGTCCAGTGTAGCGGAGGGGGAAAGAGTAACTTCACAGCCCTGGAATCTGACAAACATCACCTCTGCCACAGGATCAAAGTCAGTGTCAAGTCACACACTGTCTTGATAGCATGTCCCCTGGGTGCGCTGTGGTGCAAATAGCACTTTACATCTGTAGTCTTTGTCCCCAAACCAAGAGCCCAAATTTAATCAGAAAAGCAAGAGATAGATTCCCACTTGAAGGATATTTTACAAAAGACCCAAAGAGTATTCCTCAGAACTGTCCCAGTCATCAGAAATGAGGAAAGTCTTGAAGAATCTGTCACAGCCAAGAGGAACCTAAGAAAACTTGATAATTAAATAATATACTGATACTGGTTCATTTATTTTGACACGTAAGATAGTAAAGTAAGATGTTAATAATAGGGAAACCTGGGTGTGGAATATATGAGAATACACTATTTTTGTGTAAATTTAAAACTATTCTAAAATTATACATATATATAATTTATATATATATAAATTATATATATATAAAATACATATATGTATATATATATTTGTTTTTTTTGGAGACACAGTCTCACTGTGTCGCCCTCAGTAGAGTGCTATGGTTTTATAGCTTATAGCAAACTCCAATGCTTGTGCTTAAGCGATTCTCTTGCCTCAGCCTCCCAAGTAGCTGGGACTATAGGCACTCACCATAACACCCAGTTATTTTTTGTTGTTGTTGTTGCAGTTGTCATTGTTGTTTAGCTGGCCTGGGCTGGGTTCAACTCCGCCAGCCTGGGTGTATGTGCCCAGCACCCTATCCACTGAGCTACAGGCACTGCCCTAAAATAAAATATTAAAACATTTTATGTAGTTATTTTTAAGATAGACAATGTCTTTTTTTTTCTTTTTTTGCAGTTTTTGGCTGGGGCTGGGTTTGAACCTGCTACCTCCAGCATATGGGGCCAGCGCCCTATTCTTTTGAGCCACATGTGCTGCCCAACAATGTCCTTTTTTAGTCTTTCTTCTTGCTTGGTCATGTTCAATCATGTTTAATTTTACCTTTTGTCTTTTAAGAACTAAAACTAGGTTTTAAAAGTGTGTACTTGAGGCTGGGTGCTGTGGCTCATGCCTGTAATCTCCAGTACTTTGGGAGGCTGAGATGAGAAGCTCACTTGAGGCCAGGAGTTCTAGACCAGCCTGAGCAAGACCTCATTTCTGCAAAAGTTAGAAAAATTAGCTGGGTGTCATGGTGGGCCCCTGGAGTCCCAACTATTTAGGAGGCTGAGGATTGCTGGAGCCCAGAAGTTTGAGGTTGCAGTGAACTGTTATGATGCTGTTGTATTTTCATCAGGGTTGCAGAGCAAGACTCTGTCTCTAAAAAGGGATGTGGATATATGTGGGGTATAATATTTAAAGTTCTTAGAGATCAGAATCTGTGTGTGTGTGGTGTCTCTCTGTGTATGTCTGCTTACTCTCAGTCACGGTAGCTTATTTTTTTATAAGTTTGATTTTTTTTAATTAGCGTCTCACATTTGGCTGTTCTTTATCTTAGATAATTCCAATGGCTTAAATTAGTGTTCACACACATGCACACATTCAGACACAATATATGTAATTATAAATAAGTGAAGAGCGTGATTTTAATTATAAATAAGTGAAGAGAATGATTTTAGAATATTCAATCCCTGAATTTGTGGGATCTAAATGGAACATAGAAAAGACTACAAATAGAAAGATAAATAAGATAAACATTAACGTTCATTAACATTTTTCAGTTTTCCTCAGAATATTCTGTTTTACTTTAGGAGGTTAAGGGTGGATAGAATTTGAGCCTTGAGATAACTGATGCTGTATATAAACATGGAATAGATAACTGTATTTAAAATATTTTGATAAGGGGCACTGTTTGGACAGTTGATGAAAATAGAATCTGGGTTCTAGATTAGATAATAATATACTGCTAAAATTGCTGAATTTGATCATTGCACTGTGGTTATTTAAGAGAATATTTTTATTATGAAATGAACACTCAAGTATTTAAGGGTGAAGGGGTAATACTCATGTATTCAGATAATAAGTATATGGTACATAATATAATAACTATATATATTATTTTATTAAAAAAGCAATGTGTGGTCCTGGATTCTTTGTATGTTATCCTTTATTTTGTTGCTCAAATTGACTCACATGTGGTTTATTGGCTGTATTCTTTGATACTGTTCATAATAAGTCTTAATTTTAAATGGAGGACAACTCTGAACTTGTCAATTTATTGTGGGTTGAAAATAGGTGTTGTTTCTTAGTTGATTCAGACCATTTTGATCATCTTGAAAATTATAATCTCTTACCTAAATCATGAATAAATTAAATTTTTTTATAGGTTTTAGCTGAATTTTGGGACATGGCCACTGCTTCACCAAGGTCTGATACTAGTAATAACCACAGTGGAAGGTTACAGTTACAAGTAACTGGTAAGTTTTTATTATTAATGTGGTGATTTTCTAATAAAGCTTTCTTTTGAATACCTAATTCAGCAGACTTGTTCTGTAAATATAATTTCTTTTAGATTTATGCTATGGCATATTTGTTGCACTAGGCCTTAAAGGTCGATGCCCTCTAAAAGTATTTTGCTTGTTCTGTTTATTGACAAGACAAAGAGAAGACATATCCTTTCTAGTAGTGAGAGAATTGGGGTTTTTGAATAAGTGTCGTTGAGTTGGTTTTTAAATGATCAAGAGGATGAAGCAGGATACTGATGGCCTTCTTTCTTCCATTTAGCCATTTTTTAATTATTCGTCATATACTTTGTAAGTGGGATTACATACTACTGTAATGCCTGTGGTTCTCATTACTGTGAGGTTCATCATGTCTAGGAGTTTCCAGTGCATAGCGAGCTAGGATATGGGGGTTGTCTTAGAAAGAAAAACTAATTGGAAGTCATAACTGTCTATAAACACCATTTGCACTAAAAGGAAAAAGTTTTTTTAATTTATTTACTTGATTTTGTATTTGTGTAAATTATATTTATATCTTTTTCCTCTTAACCCCCAAATCTTGATTCTAAATGATATTAACATAATTATATCTGTTTTATCCCAGTATACCCATGTAGAATAATTTCAAAATAACAACATCAAAATAGAAACAACAGGTTCACTCTTTGCAATTTAAGATTCTTTGTGAGTTTTTCCCTTCTGGATATACAATCAGAGTACCATGTTTAACAGTAACTTAAAGTAATTCTCCATTTTGTTTATGCCACCCATTTGATAATCAGTTTCAGTTCATTGTTTTCAGTTATTTTTCTAAATTTTACTTAATTTTATAACCATGTAAAGCATTATATAGTTCCAGAGTCAAAACTAAGGTCCCTTTAGAGAGAGGTTTGTCTAGAGGTCCCGTTCTCCCCTGTGCTTTTCCCTTGCCCTGTACGTTGGCAGTTTCATTCATCTTAATTATCTATTGCTTCTTTTTTAAAAAAAAGTATAAGTAAATATATACAGTATATTTTTCTTTTCTTTTTTTTTTTTTTTTGAGATGGAGTCTCAAGCTATCCCCCTGGGTAGAGTGCTGTGGCATCACAGCTCACAGCAACCTCCAACTCCTGGGCTCAAGCGAGTCTCCTCCCTCAGCCTCCCAAGTAGCTGGGACCACAGGCGCCTGACACAAGGCCCAGCTATTTTTTGGTTGCAGCCATCATTGTTGATTGGTGGGCCCAGGCTGGATTCGAACCCGCCACCTTAGGTGTATGTGACTGGTGCCTTAGCCACTTGAGCCACAGGTGCCAAGCCTATACAGTATATTTTTCATATCTTTCTGACTCCCCAGTTTTTATATACTTCTCTGCACTTTGCTTTTTTTCACTTGAAGGTATTACAGTGGAGTTCATTTCATAACAGCAATTTTTTTTTTTTTTTTGTTAGTATTCTGTTGAGTAGGCGCACAAAAGTTAACTACTCTGTATTGGTGGTGGAGTTCTTTTGCTATTACAGATAGAGATGCAACAAATAGCATAATGGTCATTTCTTGTTTTTGCTTATCTATCTTCAGGATAGGATCCTCAGATTGCTGGGTCACATAGTAAGCACCAAATTTTGTTGCCAGGATCCTCTCTATTTTGTGTTTCCACCACTTCTATATAAGAGTACCTGTTTTCCCGTAGCTTAACCAAAGTATATTACCAGGCTTTGGATTTTTGATGATTAGATACCGAAGTGGTGTTTTTGTGCCATTTAAATAGCATTTCTCTTACTATGAGTGAGGTGGAATGATAAGAGCTATTTGTATTTTATTTTATGTGAATCCATGGGCATGTATATAATTTGAGGTAATTTTCCAGATGATTGTGATGTGCACAGCCCTGAAGAACCACTTAGATAATTCCTTCCATTTCTGCTTTTGCTTTATGTGGGAGGCTTGGAGCCGCATTTGTAGTTCAGTGTCACTTGCGTAGGATCTGTGGCTAATATACTTGAAGTGTAACTTTCCTCTTGGTGTTGACCTATGCATAAGAGTTCTTAGTTGGAGTAAGAAAAACTTGCTTTACCTGATTTGAGCTGAAAAGAACTTACTGAAAGCAAGCAGGTGAATGACCAGAATTCTGGAGAACCAATTGGAAAATGGACATGGATCAAGGGAGGCTAAGTAGCCAAGCAAATACCACAACAGTATTGAATTGTTTTGAACATCAGTTACTGCTCTCTTTTGAAATACAGTGGTACTCTTAGGAAATACTGAACTTGGACCTGTGCTAAATGGCACTAGAATTTAGTGCCTTTCTTTTCTATTCTTTTGTACCTTTTGCCCATATTTCATTTTGTGGATCTGATTTTTAAAAATAAAAAGCACCTTAAAATCCACAGTCTACTGATCTCATAATACTTTTAGTACAAGAAATGTTAACTGCTGATTTATCAGTGAGGAAACAATCAGATGGGTTAAATGCCGTCTGTTAATAATGGAAGACTAGGCCAGGTGTGGTGCCTCAGCCCTATAATCTTAGCACCTGAGGGAACCAGGTGGAAGGATCACTTGCGCTCAGGAGTCTAGCCTGAGGAAGAGCAAGACCTCGTCTTTACTGAAAGTAGTGAAATTAGCTTGGTGTCATGGTAGGTGCTGGTAATCCCAGCCACTTGGGAGGCTGAGGCAGGAGGTTCACTTGAACCCAGGAGTTTGAGATTGTGATGAGCTGGGCTAATGCCATGGCACTGGAGCCTGGCCAACACAGTGAGAATCTGTCTGAAGAAAAGGAAACCAGCTGAAGTTTTAGGACTCCAAATTGTTACTCCCTTTATTAGATTGCAGTGATCTCTGAATTTTTTTTCAGAGTTACAGATTTATTTGATAAATGTTTTGATTGTCCACTATATGTCATTCAAAATGTAACACAAGAGCTTTCTGGCAGTAGTGTGAAGGACAAATTGGAATAGACAAAAGAAATTTAGCACCCTGTTGGGAGCAGTTGAGTCTCAGATTAGGGCAGGTGTAGTAAAATAGCACCAAAACAGTTGTGTCACAGAAATTCTCATCTATCTGTTAGACCAATGATCTCTCTACTTTTACCCTTATCTCAGACAATGGACAGGTTCACTGGGCCAAATATACCCTTTAGGTACAGATAAAATCTCGTCTTCCCACTCTACTGGGGATATGGGAACTGTCTCAAGTCTTCCCGTGGTGATCACCCTAGTGAAGCTTCATCCTACAGGATAGGCAGCCTAGCTGGGCCAATCCTGCCTTCACAGTAATTAGTGGATATAAGGGAGCTTCCTGCTTCTCACATGCTCTGGCAAATCTGAAGCTAGATTCCCCTTTTCTGAGTTCCCTACATTTAACAACAATAAAAATTTCCAGGAAATTCCCAGCAGGTTTAATTTCCTAACTTGCCTTTCACTTTGACTTTCATTCATCCTCTCTCCCCACCAAGAGGAAAGAGCTTATTATCCAGGAGCCCAGCCCTGAATGCCTCTCCCCCCCTGCCAGTGTGGTGGAACACCTGAGTCCTTAGATCTGTTACATTCAGAGGTTGAGGGGAGTATATCAAGGTAATGTGTGATACAGCCTAGAAACAGAGCAACCGTTGTGGTATCCCCTGAAGCTTACGAGGGTACTGGATTGTTTAAAGACGTTTCACTTGTAGATGTTCACTCCCTACCCGTTAAGAAATGATTTTTCTGTAGTAAATCCCAGGGGCTTGGTCTTTCTGAGACTTGATCTCAAAACACAGTCACATTTGGGAATCAGTTTAGAATTTTAAGATACATGGCCCATCTAAAATGGCATTAAGAAAAACAACTGTAACTAACTCTAACCCACCTAAATCTAAGGACCAGAAACATGAGCCATGAATTTACAATCCCTCCTAGACTGAGCATTTAGATAGTTCTCATTCTCCAGAAATCCCAGGGGAAAAAAGAAATCAATTTTCATATACTCATATAAGAGATTTTATCTATTGTGCAAAGAGAGGGCCATTGGGCTCTCCAAAAGGTTCTCAGCCCTATTGATGTCCATTTTACAAATCTAGCTCCAGTTCTTCTCAGAGATTAAAAGAGCTCCAAAGGTCTGTGATCTTGGGCACCGATAGGGGCTGCAGAGCATTCAGATCCAGTTAAATCTCTGGTGTTGGGACCGTGTTGGATCTGTGGCTGCATGCTTCCTGGTTCTGGCTGAGCTCCAGCGGCAGTCCCTGTAGCAGTTGATTGAGGAGAGTAAGGTTGCTGTCTCTGTGAGGAAGAGGAAGGGGTGGGAGGCGGTTCCCTTTGTGCTCAATCACTGCCATCTTGGCTTGAGCCTGCTCTCTCTGATTTGAGATTTGCAGCATTCTGGCGTAGCCCCCATTTTGACCCTGGTACTGAGGATCAAGTCCTTCTCCATGAGCCAGAAGACAGCCATATGCATGGCTTGTTTGTTGGTGTCTCCCAGTTTCCCATAGCGGATGAGCTTCTCGGCGTAGCCCCTCATCTCATCCATGTGCGCTGGTGACCCTAAGCATTCGTGCTGCACTTGTCCCTTGAGCAAGTTCTGCAACATGTGGATGTAGACTCGGGACCAAGGCCTAGATGGTGAAATACGCTGCCGTGGGAGATGGGGCATCTGATCTCTGAATTTTTTTTTTTTTTTTTGAGACAGAGCCTCAAGCTGTCCCCCTGGGTAGAGTGCCATGGCATTACAGCTCACAGCAACCTCCAACTCCTGGGCTCAAGCGAGTCTCTTGCCTCTGCCTCCCAAGTAGCTGGGACCACA
>CAUYTI010049291.1:0-15380 GCA_963575145.1 Galago senegalensis
TTGATGTTGCTTCTATTGCCCGTGGGGTCCGTCTCATAAAAAATTTGCCCAGGCCGATTTCTTCAAGTGTTTTCCCTGCACTTTCTTCAAGTATTTTTATGGTTTCATGTCTTAAGTTTAAGTCCTTAATCCAGTGAGAATTTAGAAGGGTGGCTGGGTGGTGGGAGGGTGACCGGAAAGATCACCTATATTTCAGTCTAACAAGGGTACAAGTGAACTTTTCTAGAACCAGAATGTAAATGTTTTGACACAATGACTATGCAAATGACATGAAATTTATGTGAACCAGCTTGATGAAAGTATTTCAGAATGTATGTGAAAACACTACACTGTACCCCATGTTTGCATTGATGTATACAGCTATCATTTAATAAAAAAAATTAAAAAAACAAACAAACAAAAAAAAATTCTCTACTCTTCTTAATCCTTCTACCTATTTTTTTCTCTTCTCCCTCTTGGCAGATGACCCTACTTCATAGAAAAATGGAAATTATCATATTAAAACTCCTCCAAGTCCCTGCGTTTAGCCTACAAATTTGCCTTGTGTTAATTATAGGGCTCAGAATGTGCTACCCCCAAATACGGTACATTGGCATTTGAGAAAACCACAAAAGCAAGGTTACTCTTACCTTCCCCTACCCTAGAAATGATTTATAAAACTTAAGAAAAATTTTCTGACCTTCCCCTGCAACAGGTCTTAAGATCCCCATGCAAGAGATGCCCTATCTATACCAGAAAAAAGAAATATTCTTAACTCTGAAAATGAGGGATCACAGTGAAGAATCTGAACCAAGAGGCCTTGCAAGGTCTTTCCCAATTTATTGCCAACAAATCATACCTTCGTTCTGTTTTTCTATGACTTTCCACTTCTTTATAAAATCTAGCATAAAAATACAGACAAGTTTAACTGTTTCTTCAGGTCTTCATTTCCTTAGCAAGGCTCCCAGGTTATATGACAGTTATATTAAATAAATTTTTATGCTTTTCTTTTGTTAATCTATTTTTTGTTATAGGACCTCAGCCATTAACCTAGTATATATGCAGAAATGAAACCATAATCCCCAATGTAATGGTATTTGGAGGTGAGGCCTTTGGCAGGTAATTAGGTTTAGATGAGGTCATGAGGATGGAGCCCCCATGATGAGATTAGTGCCCTTATTAAAAAAGAAAGTGACATGAGATCTTTCTCTTTATGTGCCTACACCAAGGAAAGGCCATGTAACAACATAAATGAGAAGATAGCCATTTGCAAGCCAAGGAATGATTCTCTCACTAGGCACTAAATCTGCCAGCCTAGATCTTGGATTTCTCAGCTTCCAGAACTGTGAGAAATGAGTGTTTTGGCCAAGATATCTGTATTTTCCCCATCATCTATTCCTTTCCTCCTGTGATAGTAGAGCATTATCTCACCTCCCTTCTAAAGTTAATTCCTTTGCTAATCTGATTCCCATTTTCTTCACCTTCTCATTCACTCACCTGTCATAAGTGCTTTCTACCTTTCTGTTTCTACTGCCTCCTATGAGCAGCATCAACACATGTTCATGTCATTGAAGTCTATAAAAGCAAACAAATGAACAAGCAAAATTTTATGGCCCCTGAGTTTCCCTTCTACCTATATCTTTCTTTCCATGTACAACCAGAGCTCCTGAAAGTTGTCTCACCATTAATCTCCTTTTCTTAACCACAGAGCTCTCCATTGGAGATGCTCTCACCAAGGTCACAGATAGCCTCAGTGCTGGTAAACCCTGTGGACATTTTTTATCTGCATCTAACTTGACTTCTCTGTAGCATCAATGAACTTTAACTGCTTACCTCTGGAAATTTTCTTTCCCTTGTCTTTCATGATAACACTCTCTCTGGGTTTCTTCCTTCGTCTCTCTTCTTTCTTGTCTTCGTATAACCTTCTTCCTTTGCCTGCCCCCTAAATGTCTGTTCCCTTGGGAATCTGTTTAGGTCTTTTCTCATTCTACACAATCTCTTAGAGTAATCTTTCTTGCTCCCAAGACTGATAATACTCCAAATCTGTATCTTCATCAGGTATATTGAGTCCCAGGGCCATAAATTCAACTATCTGTTGTTAATTTACACTGAAAATCTGATAGATGTCCAATTGAAAATTCACAGAGGAAATTATTTTTTGAGATGAGGACTCCCTTTATGGCCCAGGGGGCTGGTAGTCACAAACTTGTGGGATCAAGCAATCCTCCTCACTGTAGCCTCTTGAATATATAGGACTATAGGCAACAGCCACTGTGCCCAGGTAATTTCTTAATTTTTATTAATTTTTTAAAGATGGAGTTTTTCTGTGTTGCTCAGGCTTGTCTCAAATTCTTTTCTTGACATGAACCTCCTGCCTCAGTCTAACAAGTACAAAATTGAATGTCTTCCCAACTTTCTCCCAAACTTCTGTGTTCCAGTTGCCCACCCCAATGAGGCTTTTACCCTCATGAATGGGATTAGTGCCATCATAAAAGAGGCCTGAGAGAGATCCTTCATCATTTATATCATATGAGGACACAGTGAGAAGGTGTCACCTATGAGCCAGAAAACAGGCCCTCACCAGACACCAAATTTGCTGCTACCTTGATCTTGAACTTTCCAGCCTCCATTATCTATTTTCTCTGCCACTCAGTTTATGGTATTTTTGTTAGAGCAGCCTAAATGGACTAAGATGTCTCTCTAGTCCAGGCATCCTCAAACTACAGCTTGCGGGCCACATGTAGCCCGCCTAGGACATTTATCCAACCTGCCAGATGTTTTTGCTGCCACTGCCGGTCCTGCTTAGCAGCCGACTCATCCCAGGGCCCGCAGTCCAGCCCTCCAACGGTCTGAGGGACAGTGAACTGGCCCCCTGTTTAAAGGGGTCCTGTTTGAGGACCCCTGCTCTAGTCTATACATGTCTCTTTATCTTCCATTGCGACTCTTCTAGTTCAGGTCACCTTCATTTTTTACCTACACTATGGCAATAGACCTCTTGCTGCTGAGCACACTACCAATCTATTTTCTACACGGTAGCCAGAAGAAATTTCTGAAATGTAAGTTAGATGATATCTTTTCTGTGCTGAAAGCCATTCAATGACTTGTCACTGCCCTCAGAACAGAATCCAAACTCCTTAATTTCTCCAGTTTCATTCCTGGGTACACCATCTCTCTGTCCTATCAGGATCTTTTCACAGCTTTTGAGTAAATTGCCTTTCCCTGCTCTTGCTCTTCTCTTTGCCTGGTGACTCTGAGTAATTAATCTTTCAAATCTAAGTTTAGCTGTCCATTCTTCCCTTCCTGGTCACTTGAGACATATAGGCACCTTTCTATTCTCCCATAGTACCCCTTGGTCACTCACTCCTATGTCCACCTATAGCACTGAATTAGCATGGCCTGTTTCTACACCCAGACCTCTAAAATTCAAAGTCCCTGAAGGCAGGGAGCATGTCTTACTTACTACAGTATTCTCAGGGCTTAGCCCAGATCCTTAAACATCATAAATGTTCAATAAATATTTGCGGGATGAATAAAATATTATCTAACAGCCAGTAGCTAAATTTTATCTAGAAATAATGTCATATACCATAATTTCTTGTTCAACTATAAATCACACATATGTTCCCTTTAAAGTCTTTGAAAGCATATATCAACCAATGCAAGAAGGCAGTGTTAAAAAGATATTCCTTCCTCTTCGGCAGAAGTTTTCCTGTTGGCTACCAGTTGTCACTTTTTTGCCCCACCACACACCCTTTGTTCTGGTTGGAAATATCAGATGCTTAATGTCATAAATTCAGTACACCTAGCACAGTACCCAGGAAAAACTCATTTGGGTCCTAGAGCCAGAGAGAGCCTATTCTTCCAGAGTACAGGAAATTATCATAATGGCACAATTTATGCACTTCCTGCTATTGAATTGCTGTAAGAAATGTCATGAGTGTAGTTAGCTGACCCCTCAAAGAGAAATCAGAGTATAGTGAACTGCCTCAAGGTGGAGACTGGCTAGCACACTCCCTCCAGGAGGAAGAAGAGGCTAATTGGTTCCCTATCTATGTTTGGGTCATTGCAATTTGCTTGGCGGGATATACATTTCGTTGACTTTTTTCTATCTTTTCACTGTCCCTTTAGAAATGTTTTCTTACCACCTCAGGAGTGGAAAAATTTACTTAAAAGCCAAGATTTTATAAGCAATGCTGTAAAATTAGACATGTTGGGGATGTTTCATACTTAGAATATTCCTGTTAAAGTTTCGCAATCTCGTGTCATATTTTTTCCTGTTGTGACTTGACTTTGTATTTTACTATTCTTAAGAAATAATGTATGAGACACAAGCTATACCCAAGAACTAGAAAAATCTTGGCCACATTCCAGAAAAGGGCCACTTAGAAGTATTGTAGAACTTGAGATCTAAACTGGACAGCTGGGATGTATGCATCCCCAAGGTCCAGGCTGGTTGGCACTTAAAGGCTGATCTGTAACTATCGCTGGCTGAGAAGTGTGTGTATGAGAAGGAAAATATATGCTGATAAAGAGATGCATAGTCAGCTCTCCTGTCTCCTCAAATAGTCAAGCCCTAATTTCTTTCAATAAACAGTGTATGATTTCTGGGTACTGTGCTAGTATTGAATTTCTTTATTAGTGATCTGATATTTATAGTCAGAAAAATAGTAATTGTGAATCTGTGAGTGAATCTCCTTCTTCCTTCCTTCTCTTGAAAGGCAATAAAATACAGGCAGAGAGAAGGCCTGTCTCGCTTTCAATCTCATATCTAAGTTGGAATTCATGTTGTGACTCCTCACATTCCTTTCTGGATGCCAAGTCACAGGAAGGAACCTTGTTCTCAGAGGAGGTGGTGTGGTGGAAAATGTGCTCCATCCTGGCGATACACTTTTCAGCCTTAGGAAAAGAATTGTATTTTCTTCTAAAAAAAAAAAAAGTTAAGAGCTTAGCACTATTGAAAATCTGAGTTACAGATGGCTTTTAAAGTCTGATTCATAGTGGGACTTTTAGAGCATTTAAGAAAACGTGGAACCATGATACTTCTCAACATTTTTTTTCCATAATTCTGTTGTAGATTTAAAATTCTGATGAAGAAGGTCTTGTATGTCTTTGCTTGACCTCTGTTTAGCAGACTCAAAAAAGACCCCCAGAACACGAGGCATTTGTACAACTTAGATGAATATTTATTGGCAGAGTTTCCTGACCCAGGATGGAACCAGGGTGTGTGGTACCTAACGTGTTTATAATTCAGGGGGAGAGAAGGGGCTCTCTAATAAAAGTAATGAAAAAATACCTTCCTTTTCCAAATTTTACCATAACAGCATGAACATGGAAACACATTGCTAGGGCTCCTCCCAGCACTGGGTTCTGAAATTTAAAACTATATCAAAACTATTCCTGGTAGGGCGGTGCCTGTGGCTCAAAGGAGTAGGGCCTGGCCCCATATGCTAGAGGTGGCAGGTTCAAACCCAGCCCAGGCCAAAAACTACAAAACAACAACAACACAACAAAAGCTATTCCTGGTAAATCTGCCTATTTCCAGCATTCAGAAAGATTCTCATATGTTGAATGGGAGGGCTGTGAGAAGGGTGGAGAGAGGAATATTGGTGATGAGGAGGTTAGTACACAAAAACCCAAACATACCTTTAAGTGATAGAAACAGATTTCCATCATCAAACATGATACCTACTCAGAACTTAAATTGACTCCTGGGGGACCTGCACAAGATTGATGATGGCTTCCATAGACACTGGGTACTGATAGGGCTACCTCTATCAAAATAAGCACAAAGTTGGGGAAGCCATCAGGGAGAAGATAGCAGAAGAAAAGGTACAGAGGGAGGACATCTCTAGTCTGGACAGCCAGGAGATGAAATCTATCCTAGAGGCTCAGTGGCTAGGGTGCGGGCCACATACATTGGGGCTGGGGGGTTCGAACTCAGCCCCGGGCCTTCTGAACAACAATGACAACTACAACCAAAAAATAGCTGGGTGTTGTGGTGGGTGCCTGTAGTCCCAACTACTTGGGAGGCTGAGGCAAGAGAATTGCTTAAGCCCAAGAGTTTGAGGTTGCTGAGAGCTGTGATGCCACAGCACTCTACTGAGGGTGACAGAGTGAGACTCTGTCTCAAAAAAAAAAAAAAAAAGAAATCTAGCCTAGAGATGAGAATGGCAAATAGTTATATTACAAGTCAATCCGTGTGCCACTTGGAAGTAGAAGCTTAGGACTCGTGTTCAGGTATCTTTAGGAATCAAATTATAGCAGCACTGAAATCTTACACTTGTGAGATGATGAGAAAATAAAAGTTACTAACTGACCTCTGGCAGTTGTTTCTTTCCTATATCATTCCAAAAGCCAATAGCTGGAAAATTAAACTCTGACTTTGGAAGTCTGCAAAGATGCTGGCTTGATGACATCCCTCAGGGCATCCAATTTTAACTGCAGGCAGCTGGAGCTCATCCTGGACAAGCCAGGGCTCAAACACATGCCAGTCAGCAACCAGGTTGAGTGCCACTCATATTTCACCCAGTGAAAAGTCTTGAAATTTTGCCAGTGATATTACAATATCATTACTGATTATAATTCTCTGGGGACCTTTAGAATCCAACCTGGGTGAATATATCTCCTCGACCTTTGCTAAAGGATGAACTTAAAAACGCATTGGGGAAAAAATATAAGACAGCAGCTCAAGTTGTCTGGTGTTTCAATACCCGGTGTCATTCTTAAAAACCTTAATCCTGGAATGATCAGAGAAAACGTTCAGATCTTTGACTTTTCTCTCCCTGAAGAAGAAATGAAGGATATTGGAGCATTAAATAAAAATGTCCACTTTGCGGAAATGCTTATGTGGTGTGATCAGCCCCAATGCCCATGCCATGAGGAACAATGACTTCAGAGAGATCCTGGACAGATTTTTCCCTCCTGTGTGTGCCAGGAGCTTGGGTGGGTAGTCTCTCAGGATGTAGAAATCGAAGGCATTTTACTGTCCTCAGACAAAGTGGTGATGGAAGCATATTTAACTTTTTGTATAGCGTAAGTGAATTTGATTCAGCCTCATTGAAGAAAAAATGCTTACGTCTGTTGAAATAATTCTAAAATATTTTATTAGATTAATATCTTCTAGATTCTAGACCAAAAATCATTAGACATTAGAAAATACTTGAAAAGTAACATATGAAGACAGCTCATGAATCTGGTAGTATGAGTTCTGTAGCAGTTAACAGGATGACAAAGAGGGTGTCGAGCCAGCCTGTGCCAGTGTGTTGTGATATAGACACAGCCGAGATAATAACGTCCACACTTGCTTCATTAATGAAAAGGTAATAAAGATCTCACTACTGTGAGTAATGAGAGAAGGCCAAGTGTAGAAAAGTCTTAAAATAGAGGTAAACAACACAGCAGTCTGCAGAGCCCTAAGATTTCATTGTGGTTGTTGGTTTCCGTCCAATGTGTGTGTGTTTGGCTTTTACTCAGCTTGGAGAAGCGTTACTTACTCGTTCTCTCTTGTATCCTTAAAAGGCCTGGGTTTTGACATGAAGGATGTCTCCCATACTTGCCCTGTCTTATCATCACTCTCACCCACATTAATCATAGAACCAACATTATGTGAAGTGGCTTGGAACAGTCAACATACACAAGTAAAACTCTGCATCTTAAAATAGTCCAAACAGGGCTATTTTAAAAGAAGGTATTTTATTTTATTTTATTTTATTTTATTTTATTTTATTTTATTATGTCTCACTTTGTTACCGTGGGTAGAGTGGCATCATAGCTCACAGCAAACTCAAACTCCTGGGCTCAAGCAATCCTCTTACCTCAGCGTCTTGATTAGCTGGGACTACAGGGACCTGCCACAACACCCAGCTATTTTTTAAGAGATGGGGATCTCACTCTTGCTCAGGCTGGTCTCGAACTCTTGAGCTCAAGCAATCCATCCTCCTTGGCCTCCCAGAGTGCTGGGATTATAGGCGTGAGCCGCTATGCCCAGCCTGAAAAGAAGGTATTTTAAAAGGAGACTTTAGAAGACATTGAAAGAACAGGCTTTATAAAGTTCTTATAGTTAAGACTTTAAGAGTATTATTGGGAGAGTTATGCAAATTTTGAGAAAGTAGCAAGTTCAAAAGAACACTGGTAATTTTACTATATGCAAATGATTATTAGAATTCAGCAATAGAGATGTAAGTATTTTTAATTGATCTGAGAAATATTTTTATTCATTTGAATTAGATCACTCTCATAGGGCTAGGGAGTTCATCAAAAATTATATTTTCCCAGGACCAATGGCTTACAGATAATCTGCAATTACATGAAGACATTTTTGAGAAATTATCACTTAAAAAATTTCCATCTATATTCATAGTTTCCACTGATTCCAATATTGGTACTTGTAATGCTGCCTTCTGGAAAATATTTTCTTCATAAGAAATAATAAAATATGATGATTTATTCTGCACACACAAAAAGAAAAAACAACAAACCTCAAAGTGTTTAAACCAGTGGTTCTCAACCTTCCTAATGCTGTGACCCTTTAATACAGTTCCTCATGTTGTGGTCACCCCCAACCATAAAATGATTCTCGTTGCTATTTCGTTTTATGGTTGGGGGTGACCACAACATGAGGAACTGTATTAAAGGGTCATGGCATTAGGAAGGTTGAGAACCACTGGTTTAAAGAAATGAGAAACCTCCAAGAATGGAAAAACAAACATTGCACGAACTCTCTAATAATTGGCAGCTAATCAAAGTGCACACCCAAGAACAAAGAGATATAAAGGTCATAGGAAGTCAAGAATGGGGGGAGAAGGATAAGAACATACCCATTGGGTGCAATGAACACTATTTGGGTGATGGGCACACTAATAGCCCTGATGTAAGCATTTTAAAAAGTATCCATGTAAAGAAAACATTTGTACCCCCTTAATTTTCTGAAATTAAAAAAAAAAAACGAGAAATAGTGCATGAAAAAGGCCTACATTTCTGAAAATGTTACAAAGCAAGTTGGGCTCTACCACGGGCAGTTATGATTTGACCTATTTTATGATTTTGTTCTCCTGGTCTAGTCTTGAAAATGTTTTTCTGTTTCTTTGTGATGCTCTATGGAGAAAACTGGTGCAACCCAGGGTGGCCATATCAGAAAATCGCCATCATCAAGAGGGAATACGTACACGCTGGTGTTCAACTCAGTAAATGCTGCTCTCCTTCTAACCTCAGAGTCTACCTTTGACTGTTATTTGATTACCTAAAGGAAGGAAAATAGCTTATTCCATAAAACTTATTATTAACTGGCATTTTTAAAGGGTTAGAGAATTTAATGGTGTTACATGAATTCCGATTCATGAAGGTATTAAAATGGTGCCCTTTTAAAGTTTAGATGTAACCCATGAGGTGGCTATATACACATACATATATAGGTTTTTAAAGGTCAATATTCCACAAATCATAACACAGTAAGTAGCTAATTATTTTGGAAAACTGGGGGAAAATTTAAAATACATTTACTGAATGTGTAATCTGTGCACTGCTGGCGCCACCATTTTTCATGAATAAGAGTTGTGTCGGGTTATTTAATCATGTAGCTTCAGAGGGAGGGAACAATTTCTGGGGACAATTTTCTTCTTGAAAGGCATCTAAAATATAAATGGCTGTTTCTTAGAAAAAGCCTGCTGTATAAAAACCCAAACTTTACAGAATGGGGAGCTTAGGAAGTGATCAATGACAAAATAAGTTATTCTTCCTTTAAGAAGAGTAGTCCTGGGTTTTTTTAAAGTCGCTCTTTTGTTGGTTGGTCAAATGCGGTCCAAAGAGGCTTCTACAACTGGGGTTCCCGGCTGCCTGTTGCCCTAGGAAAGCCTCTTCTTTGCGTCTCACAGCCTCAGCTGTCTCTGGTAAAATAAGGATCACCGTCTTTAGGAAGGGTTGTTTTGAGGACTTAATGAGATAATGTGTGGAATAGTGACCACCAGAGTGTCTGTCACATTACAGTTACTTCATCAATGCTTTTTGAATGTGCTGATTTGAAATATTGCTTGTCAGGACAACAGGATCCCTTCCGTTGAGTCCTGTTTATTATGGACATTGGTGCATTTGTGTTGTACTTTTAGGTTTGCTCATGGCGGTTATGATGGTAACAATGAAAACGCCACACGCATTTTTTGTGAAAGTATTTTTAAGGATTTAATAGCATTTTATGAATCCATTTATGAAAAATCATCGCCAAATGTGACACTTTCAAATGACTAGATGTAATACACTCTGGTTTGAGAATTTCTATGAATAATTTTAAAGATTCCTTTCTGCAGAATTAATTATACTCCCATGTGTCCTTAACACCTACTTCTTAGCACATTCTGTGTGTTCTCAGATTATTCACATAGTTTTCCTGGTTAGATGTTGAATTCCTCAAAGGCAAAGGAAGTGTTTTATTCACCTCTATAAACCCAGGATCCAGCACATAATAGGTTCTCAATAAATGTGTGTCAGATTTTCCATGAGTTCCTCTACTTTGCTAATGGTGGAAAATTCCATTTTTTCTATTTTTCTGTTACTGTTCTTTTTTCCTCATTTTTTACTCTCTAGGCCATTCCCCCACCCACCTAGCTGGATTATTGGCTGTATCTATATATACACATAGAAGAGTATAGGGAATACCCATGTGTCTATCACTAAATTTATCCATTCTTAATTTTTTAATGGTGATGCTTCTCAAATTTGTATCTGTAGCTCAGAGTTCTCCTCTGACCTAAAGAGCGGACATGCCTGCTTGCATCTCAAAGTACTTTGAGCTCAGTGGGTTCTCAACCGGGCTCATCTTCAATCTCATACCAATGCCTTCCTCTGTCTTCTAACATCTCAATGAAAGATGTCACTGTCCATTCAATCACTTAGCCAGGAACCTGGGGCAGGGAGATGGTCCTTGACGTCATCATGTCTCTTACCGCCTACATCCAGTTAAATTACCAAATTCTGCTCATTTTCTTCACCCATTCAGTCACTTGAATGTATCCACTTCTTTCTATCCCCACTGCTCCCCTAGCCCAAACCAGCTACTTCTTTATTTTTCCCATTTAGGGCAAATCTCCCGTTTAATATTTGCTTTCATGACACAGAAAGATAGTGTCATGAAGACCCATGTATCTGTTACTAGATGTAATCATTCTCAGTCTTTTGAAGATTTACTTCAACTTATCTGTATTTTAAAGTTACCAACATAAATAGCTCAATGTGGGATTCTGAAAAGTAAAGGTATTTTTGTACACAACCATAGCAGCATTATCACTTTTAACAGATGACCAGTAATTTCATAATAACATTGAATAGTCAGTTCATACTCAAGTTTCTTCGCTTGTTCCCAAAACATCATTGTCATGTGATCTAATGAGGAAGACGTCATCAGGGACCATTATTTCATTTATAATTTATTTTAGTCTAGAACTTTAGCCCCCTCAACTACCCCTACTGCTTTTATTTTTTTCTCTTAACAATTTTTTATTAAATCATAGCTGTGTACATTAATGCATTTGTGGGGGACAATGTGCTGATTTTATATATAATTTGGAAGGCTTACATCAAACTGGTTAACATAGCCTTCGCTTCACTTACTTAATTATGTGTTAAGACATTGATACTCTACTCTTATTAGATTTGACATGTACCTTTGCAATATGCAACATAGGTGAGGTCCCACCAACTACTGATTTTAAACGTTGAGTTTTTGAGAAGATCTAGCCAGTTTTCCTATAGAATATCTCATTTTTCCAGACTTTCTGATTGCTGAACTTCTGGTGCTTTTAAACTCGATTCTCTAGCCTTGGTATTTCCTGTAAATTGGAAACTAGATTGAAGAAGATCAAGTGAATTAAGGTTAAATCTTTTAGGCAAGAATCTTTATTATGAACTGAATTGTATTCCTCCAAAATTTGTATATGAATTCCTAATCCCTAGTACCTCAGAATGTGACTGTATTTGCAGATATCACCTTTAAAAAGATGATTAAGTTAAAATGAGGCCTTTAAGTTGGGCCCTAATCCAATCTGATTGACCGTTGTCCTTATAAAAAGTGGCGATTAGGACATACAGAAAGGGATGCATACACAGAGAGAAAAGGCCATGTGAGGACATAGTGAAAAACTGGCCATCTGCAAGCCAGAGTGAAGTCCCCAAAGCTGTCAGTCAGCCCGACCAATGCCTCATCTCAGACTTCTAGCTTACAGAACTGGGAGATAATAATTTTGGTTGTTAACAAAAATCCCACCTGTAGTATTTTGTTATTGCAGCCCTACCAAATTCAGACACTCCTCACAGGCAAAGTTGTATGTATTCTCATATGCATCGCATCAGGAGGCACATATTTTCTGATCATCTGAGCATCGAGATGCTAACACTGAGGGGTAACTGAGGTCATGTGGGAATATCCTGATCTCTCCATTATAAAATAACACTCCTGTGTTGCAAGTAGGAATTTGTTGGGTAATACTTTGACATCTTGAAAATATTCAGATCTTGTATGCTGTGGAGTATTATGCAGCCATAAAAAGGTGGAGACTTTATTTTTTATTCTTGGGGATTCATTGAAGGTACAAAACAGACCCAGATTACTGATTGCATTTGTTAGCTAAAGTCCATCTTATAATTGTTTCCTACCCCCAAAAGGTGTGTCACACACTATGACCTCCAACCCCCTCCCCTCCTTCCCCCCCCATTTCTCCTACCCACCATTATATACTAGGTAATTGTCCTCATATCAGAATTGAGTACATATGATTCTTGCTTCTCCATTCTTTCTTTTATTATTAAATCATAGCTGTGTACATTAATACTATCATGGGGTACAGTGTGCTGTGTCTATATACAATTTGAAATACTTTCATCCAACTGGTTAACATAGCCTTCATGTCATTTGCTTAGTTATTGTGTTAAGACATTCATATTCTACATTTAGAGAGATTCACATGTACCCTTATAGGATGAACCATAGGCATGATCCCACCAATCACCCCCCCTTCCCCTTCCTCTCCCCTTTCCCCATATTCTTGGGCTAAAATTGGGTTATAGCTTTCCTATGAAAGCTATAAATTAGTTTCATAGTAGGGGTGAGTACATTGGATATTTTTTCTTCCATTCTTGAGATACTTTGCTAAGAAGAATATTTTCCAGCTCCATGAAGGAGGTAAAGTCTTCATCTTTTTAATGGCTGTATAGTATTCCATAGTGTACATATACCACAATTTATTGATCCATTTGTGGGTTGATGGGCAATTGGGCTTCTTACATGACCTAGTGATTATGAATTGGGCTGCAATGAACAGTCTGATACAGATATCTTTATTGTAGTGTGATTTTTGGTCTTCTGGATATATATAGTAGAGGAATTATAGGATCAAATGGCAGGTCTATTTTTAGATCTCTAAGTGTTCTCCAGATGTCTTTCCAAAAGGAACGTATTAGTTTGCAATCCCACCAGCAGTGTAGAAGTGTTTTTTTTTTTCTCCACAACCACACCAGCATCTGTGATTTTGTGATATAGGCTAATATTACTGGTGTTAGATGATATCTCAAAGTAGTTTTGATTTTCATTTCTCTGATGATTAAGGATGGTGAGCATTTTTTCCATATATCTGTAGGCCATGCACCTGTCTTCTTCAGAGAAGTTTCTCTTCAAGTCCCTTACTCACTCTGAGATGGGATCACTTGTTCTCTTCTTGTTAATATGTTTGAGTTCTCTGTGGATCTAGTTATTAAACCTTTGTCAGAGACATAACCTGAAAATATCTTCTCCCATTCTGAGGGCTGTCTGCTTGCTTTACTTACTGTGTTCTTGGCTGTGCAGAACCTTTTTAGTTTGATTAGGTCCCAGTAATGTATTTTTGGTGTTGCTTCAATTGCCCGGAGAAGGGGTCCTCTTCATAAAATTTTCTCCCAGGACAATTCCTTCAAGTGTTTTCCCTACACATTCTTCTAGTATTTTCATAGTTTCATGTCTTAAGTTTAAATCTTTAATCCAGTGGGAGTCAATCTTAGTGGTGAAAGGTGTGGATCCAGTTTCAGTCTTCTGCAGGTCGCCAGCCAGTTTTCCTAGCACCATTTATTAAATAGGGAATCTTTTCCCCACTGAATGTTTTTAATTGGCTTGTCAAAGATCATATAACAGTAAGTAGCTGGGTTCATCTCTTGATTCTCTATTCTGTTCCATACATCTAATTCTCTGTTTTTGTGCCAGTACCATGCTGTTTTGATCACTATCGATTTATAGTATAGTCTGATGTCTGGTAGCATGATTCCTCCTGCTTTGTTTTTATTTCTAGGTACTGTCTTGGATATTTGAGGTTTTTTTCTGATTCCATATAAAATGAAGTATAATTTTTTCAAGATCTTTAAATTATGACAATGGAACTTTAATAGGGGTTGCATTAAAATTATATATTGCTTTGGTTAGTGTGGACATTTTAACAATGTTAATTCTTCCCAGTCTTGAGTATGGTATGTTTTTCCATTTGTTAACATATTCAGCTATTTCTTTTCTTAGAGTTTCATAGTTCTCTTTATAGAGATCTTTCACATCCTTTGTTAGGTAAACTCCCAAAGGTTTTATCTTCTTTGGCACTACTGTAAACAGAATAGAGTTCTTGACTATTTTTTCAGCTTGACTATTGTTGGTATATATAAAGGCTACCGATTTATGAGTGTTGAGATGCTTCTGTATTCCTTGATCACTTCTAAAAGTTTTGTAGTAGAATCCCTGGTATTTTCCAGGTATACAATCATATCATCTGCAAAGAGTGAAAGTTTAATCTCTTCTTGTCCTATATGGATACCCTTGATTCCCTTTTCTTCCATAATTGCGATGGCTAAAACTTCCATTACAATGTTAAAGAGCAGTGGAGACAATGGGCAACCTTCCCTGGTTCCTGATCTGAGTGGAAATGATTTCAATTTAACTCCATTCAATATGATATTGGCTGTGGGTTTGCTGTAGATGGCTGCTATCAATTTGAGAACTGTCCCTTCTATTCCAATTTTCTTAAGAGTTCTGATCATGAAGGAATGCTGGATATTATCAAAAGCTTTTTCTGCATCAATTGAGGGAATAATATGGTCTTTGTTTTTTAATTTGTTTATGTGATGAATTATGTTTATAGATTTACGTATGTTCAACCATCCTTGAGATCTTGGGATAAAAAACCCACTTGGTCATGGTGTATAATTTGTTTGATGTGTTGCTGGATTCTGTTTGTTAGGATCTTGTTGAATATTTTCACATCAATATTCATTAGTGATATTGGTCTATAATTTTCTTTCTTTGTTGGGTCTTTTTCTGGTTTGAGGATTGAGGTGACGTTTGCTTCATAGAATGTGTTGGGTAGTATTCTGTCTTTTTCTATATTTTGGAAAAGGTTGAGTAGTAT
>CAUYTI010049293.1:0-11291 GCA_963575145.1 Galago senegalensis
TTTTTTTTTTTTTGAGACAGAGCCTCAAGCTGTCCCCCTGGGTAGAGTGCTATGGCTTCACTGCTCACAGCAACCTCCAACTCCTGGGTTCAAGCAAGTCTCCTGCCTCCGCCTCCCAAGTAGCTGGGACCACAGGCACCCACCACAACACCCAGCTATTTTTTGGTTGCAGCCATTATTGTTGTTTGGCAGGCCTGGGCTGGATTCGAACCTGCCACCTTAGGTGTATGTGGCTGGTGCCTTAGCTGCTTGAGCCACAGGCGTCAAGCCGTGCTGGGAAATTAATATCCAGAATTGAGATAGAAACTTTTAAAAGTAATTAAGTCATGAGGGCACTTATGTGTTTCTTTACAGTAGTGTAAAGTGTTTCTTTACAAAAGTAGTGTTTCTTTACAAAAGTATGAGTTCAGCCCCCTTCTTTCTCTTATTCACGTGATACCTTCCACCATGTTATGACACAGCAAGTAGGCCCACACAAGATGTAGGCCCTTGATCATAGACTTCTCAGTGTCCAGAATTATAGAAGCCCATATAGCATAGGGCAAGGAGGAGTGAGAGTTATAAGAAACACCTGTATAGCTCAGTAATGTAACACCTTGGTTACAAGGGCATGAGATGAGAGCATCAGTGATTGGCAGTCTCTACACGTATGGTGTTAAAAGCCACGGGAAGGTGTCTATGAGAATCTGGAGGAGAAGGCAGTCAGGAGCATGCATTCTATCATGGACTCACTCACTCTGACTCTATAACTTCTGCCTGCAGAATGCCTGCATATTGTCTCTTTCTACGAAAGACTACTAAGATGTATTCTTCTTACTAAGACTATTTTATGCCCTCAAATACTGTCTTTCCCTTTCTCTCTCCCTTCTACTAAAGCAAATAGCCCTCAGGTACCTAAGAGCAATTGTTTCCAAGCAAGGTAGCCTAGTGGTCTGCGTCCAGAACCTAGATAAGCCGGGGGCTGGAGACCTGGCCAGTCCCAGGCCCCGACAAGTGGCAACCATGAAGGACCCCAATACAGAATCATGAGCCAAGTAAATTTCTCTTTATTGTAAATTATCAGTCAGTGGTATAAAATGGACTGAGTGGAAAATTGGGGTGCTGCTATACCAAATACCTGAAAATATGAAGCAGCTTGGGAACTGGGTAATGTGTAATGGACATAAGAATTGAGTAGAACAGGTTAGGAAAAAATACATTGCTATGGGCTTGGCACCCATAGCACAGTGGTTATGGCACTGGCCACGTACACTGAGGCTGGCGGGTTCAGAGCTGACCAGGGCCAGCTAAACAACAATGACAACTGCAGTAAGAAATAGCCAGGTGTTGTGGCATATATATATTTTTTGCTGTGAATGGAGCATTGAGGGCTTGCTGGTGAGAGCTCAGAAGAAAAGAATTGCTGCAAGCTGAGTGGCGCCTGTGGCTCAGTGAGTAGGGTGTGGGCCTTATATACTGAGGGTGACGGGTTTGAACCCAGCCCCAGCCAAACTGCAACACAAAATAGCTGGGCGTTGTGGTGGACACCTGTAGTCCCAACTACTCGGGAGGCTGAGGCAAGAGAATCACCTAAGCCCAAGAGTTGGAGGTTGCTGTGAGCTGTGATGCTATAGCACTCTACTGAGGGCAACATAATGAAACCCTTGTACCTTAAAAAAAAAAAAGAAAAGAAAAGAATAACTGCAGGTAAAGTCTTAGTCTTTCCAGAGATTCCTTAAGTAGCTGTGAGCAGTATGCTATTAGAAATGGGGTGGTAAAGCCATTACAATGAGGTCTCAGGAAAGTGATAAAGGAAAATGGAGTAAAAGCCATCTTGTTACAAAGTGACAAATAGTATACCTAAAGGCTTTGTGGAAGGTAGAATGTAAGAGTGATAAGCTAGGGTATTTCTAATCAAAATATTGAGTGAGATGCATGGCTATTTTTAACAGCATATGGTAAAATGCAAGAGGATAGAAATCATTTAAAGATAAAATTTATAATTAAAAGAGATGCAGAGTGGAAAGATTTGGAAAAGCCACAGCTTGGCCATCCAAAGAAAGTAAAGACACCTTTGGGAGGTCAAACCAATGGTGTGGACAAGTAACTATTTGCAAAAGAGATTAGTGCCAACAGAAGGTAGCCAGGTGCTATTCATCAGTACTATGGGAGAAAGACCATGAAGGCATTTCAGAGAACTCTGAGGCTATCTCTCAAATTTACGACTTGAAGGAAAAGGTTTCCAGAAAGGCATCTGCAGGATCTCAGAGTTCACTGCCCTGCACTCCCTCAAATGTCTGCTTCCTACATTCCAATACAATGCTCCTAGACACCCCAGCCATGGCTCCGGTGGGCTCAGGTGCAGCACAGGTCACTACACTGTAAGGAGCAGGCCTTCATAGTGTCCACATAGTTCTAATTCAGCAGATACGTACAGGTGTTTCTTATAACTCTCACTCCTCCTGATCATGGCAGACTCCACTTAGATTTCAAAGGATGTATTGGGCAGCCTGCAAGTGGAGCTGTTACAGAGAGATATTACTAGGATAATGCCTAGTATAGTCATGGGATTGGGGTCACCCCTCAAGACCCCAGAACTATCAGAGCTACCAGAGTGAAATACCAGCCTGGAAGAGCTGCATACATGAGCCAAATAAACCTTTTTTCATTATAAATCTCCTAATCTCAGGTTATTCTAACAATGCAACATGGACCAAGACAGCCTCTGTAGTACTTCAATTTTTACCTACGCCCCTATAATTCTACTTTCTCCTTCTCCTTTTGTTTGTGCAGAGTCCAAAGATCAGCCAGAGAGGCAAACCTCATATCTCTCAGATTCTGAGCATGGTCTAGTCAAGGGCATTCAAATCACACTCTAGATCCCCCAGTTTATACAGTAGCCCTTCAAACCTTTATTATTCCAAGGAGGCTCCACAGCTTCCTTTCCACGGATTTGGCACTGTTTGCTACTCTGTTTGTCCATCTGCTGCTCCTTTACTCAGGAAGCAACAGGTAGAAAGGGTTAAGTATCCCTTAACCCGAATTTTGGAATTTGTGGATTTTGGAATATTTGCATATCCATAAGATAACATGGGAATAGGATCCAAGTCTAGACCTGGAATTCATTTACGTTTCATATAAACCTTCTACATATAGTCTGTAGATAATTTTATATATTATTTTAAAATAATCTTATAGATGAAAGTTTGTGTTATGTACTTATGTGTGGAATTTCCCACTTGTGGCATCATGTTGGTGCTCACAAAATGTCAGATTTTGGAGAATTTCTAATTTTGAATTTCAGATTTTTGGATTAGGGATGCTCAACCTGTGTATGCCTTTAAATGCATTTGACAGGCTCAACCTAGGAGGTGTGGGGGGGGCAGAACAAAAGCCTCTGTGTTCAACCCACAGGATCTTTAGACAGTTCAAAACAGAGAACTACAATTTTTTAAAGAGCAAAGTCTACCCCCACCCCCCAGCACCAGCAAGCTGCATCAAGAATGCAGGCTGCTGTCCCCACAGTCACTACAAAGGTGAAGAATGAGAGAATGGGAAGTGGGTTAAGAAAATGCCATAATACTTACTAATTTTTTTTTTTTTTTTTTTTTTTTTTTGTAGAGATAGAGTCTCACCCTGCTGTGGCATCACACAGCTCACAGCAACCTCCAACTTCTGGGCCTAGGCAATTCTCTTGCCTCAGCCTAATGAGTAGCTGGGACTACAGGCACCCAGCCTGAACCCGCCACCCTCGGTATATGGGGCCGGTGCCCTACCCATTGAGCCACAGGCGCCACCCTCTTTCTTCATTAAGCATGCCCTTGCTTGTAGCAGCCCCTATAGCTTATGGCTAGGAGGAGTGAGAGTTATAAGAGTGAAAAAGGCATGGAGAGAGATTTAGTTCTAACAAGCACGAGAGAGCTCGTGAGATGAGAGCATTGGTGAATTGGTAGTCTCTACCCCTGTGGTGTTGAGCAGCACGAGCTCAGCCTTATATTAGGCTGGAGGAGAAGGCAGACAAAAGGCATGTGCATTCTATCACAGATCCACTTGCTAAAGACTAAGAGCTATCTGTTCTAAGAAGACTGCTTTACTCTCTCTAAGATACTCTGTCTCTCTCGCTCCAGCTAAAGTAGATAGCCCTCAAGCACCTAAGAGAAACTGCTTCTGAGCAAGGTAGCTTAGTGGTCCGCATCCAGAACCTACCTAAGCTGGGCCCGAGGCCTAGCCAGTCTGGTGCCCTGACAAGTGGTGTCAGAAGCAGATCCTGACACTTGCTTGCTGTTTTTACTTGATTCCAGAATTCCAAAAATGTTGATACTGTCAGTTTTTTGTTTTTTTTTTTTGAGACAGAGCCTCAAGCTGTCCCCCTGGGTAGAGTGCCATGGCATCACAGCTCACAGCAACCTCTAACTCCTGGGCTCAAGCGAGTCTCCTGCCTCCGCCTCCCAAGTAGCTGGGACCACAGGTGCCCGCCACAACGCCAGGCTATTTTTTGGTTGCAGCCATCACTGTTGTTTGGCGGGTCGGGCTGGATTCGAACCCACCACCTTAGGTGTATGTGGCTGGCGCCTTAACCACTTGAGCCACAGGTGTCGAGCCAATACTGTCAGTTTTGTCATCTTAATGAATGGTTTAGTAGAAGGACTAATTTTTGAAGCTTCTTAGTCATTATTTTTTAATATCACTTCCCACTAATTTTGATGAATAGGTGTTCAAGTGCTTTTAATGGCAAATATTACATATAAAGCAGTATAATTGTCTTCACAAAGATTTTCTTAATTTCTTATGCAATCTGATACTAACATTTACATTTCTTTGTTGCTGTTGTAAATTGGATTTTATTTTCTATAGCAGTTGATTTTATGATCTGAATAAAAATGTTCAATATGCATTGTTTGATACAAAGTTATGCATTGTCATAATTCTATTTTTGGTTCTAATGATCCTGTTTTTGTAAAAGAATCAGAAGGGCTGCGCCCAACATTTAATCATGAACACATGAGGTGAGAATTTGTGGAGTGCTTTTGCTCATTTCATTTGTTCATTTGTATTTCTGAATGTATCTAAAATACGCATATATTACTTTTGTGATCTGTGGCCAAGTGTTCATAGTCCTCACTACTAACCCACTGATTTAGTCTGACGAGATTTTAGTCAGGCTCCTCTCTTCCCTACAGGGCGCTAAACTTTGGCCTGTCCCCAAATCTAAGCAAGCACTCAAATGCAGACCATGTCCCTCTAACATCTCAGCCCAAGAATGGCCCGTGCAGGGACAAACATTTCCTATCAGACTGTGCTCATCATGGGGTTTGCTCACCACTCCTCCACTTGCTAACTCCTTTTTATAAAAGGACATCCCTTTTCTATTTAACTTTGTGATGCTTGCAAATCCTCAAGTTGGAGCATGTTTCGTATTGCAATCGACTTTTTGAACAGTTTCTTCTGGATTTATTTTTATTTGAAATTTGAAGAGCCAGCTTGCTTACCTTTGCTGAAAGACTACGATTTTTCTCTTTTACTGTTTACTTTTAAACACATTATTTTTCTTTTATTACTAGTATTTTAATTAGTTTAATGTCTTAGTGTTTAAATTAACTTTCACGTTTATAGTGCTAAGGCACACTGATTCACATCTTTAGTTCCTTCTGTAGCTTGGTGTTCCAATGGCACACTAATTATAGACAGGCACCATTTACCAGCGGTACCAAACAAATCCACGGCAGCTGGTGGCAGAAGTGCTATGTCCGGAGCACAACCTCTTAACTGTTAAATCTGTAGAACTTTCCGACATTTCCTAAGGCCATGAGCAAGCAGGTTTCTGGGAAACGGAGTCTAGCCGCCCGCAGGCTCACCGCGCATGTTCGGGGCACTAGGCCGCAGAGGCTCCTTTTGCGCATGAGCAGCTCCCCTGGGACGCGTCTTGGGCTTGGCGTGGGAGAGGTTACCAGAACCTCCAGGTCTGAGCGCGGCTTAGGTCCGCCCGGATTGGGGTGCGTGCCGGAGTTGTCGGAGCTGTTGCGCAGTTCGGGGAGTGGGGCGCTTGTTGGGCTGGGAGCAGGGCTGGGGTCGGGTGTGGGAACGCGGGGGCGCGGCCCGGGGGCGGTGGAGTTCGCGCAGCCGACCCCTGTGCGGAGTGGGCGGGGTCAAAGGGGCGCTTTGGTGCCTTAGGGCTCTGGGTGTAAAAGAAAGATTCTTTCCTAGGTAATAATGTACGTGAGACTGGATTCCGGATATAAAACGAGGGTATTAGTAATACCCGCCTCCTGAGGTTGCCCGTGGGATTCGATAAAGTGGTTGCACCGTGCTTGGCAGTAAATAATAACTGCTGCTATTAAGGAAACGCTTTTCTTTTTTTTTTTGAGACAGAGCCTCAAGCCGTCCCCCTAGGCAGAGTGCCGTGGCATAGCTCACAGCAATCTCCAACTCCTGGGCTCAAGCGAGTCTCCTGCCTCCGCCTCCCAAGTTGCTGGGACCACAGGCCCACAACGCCCCGCTATTTCTTCGGTTGCAGCTGTCATCGTTGCTTGGCGGGCCCGGGCTGGATTCGAACCCGCCACCCTAGGTGTATGTGGCTGGCGCCCTAGCCACCTGAGCCACAGGCGCCAAGCTGGAAACGCTTTTCTTAACTAGTTTCTGCTCACAGTCTCGCCCTTACGACAGTAACTCTTCCACACAGACAAAGGAAAGGGAGAGAAGAAAGTTACATACAAAACTAACAGACAAACACCCTAGAAGAAAAACTCAAAGGTTTCTTCAAGTGTCATGTCATGTTCTTTCTAATTTATCAATCTGGTTATAAAAGACAGCATTGCATGCTCCATAGCGTTAGGAACAATTTTAAGTGTGAAGAAATAATTCGAAGGCTTGAATCATGCAGCAGGTCTGTTTCTCAGCTGTCTAGATGTGTCTTCCGAGCCTTTAGGTGAGACAGTTTGACTGTTTCTTAGTTAGGTTTGTATGGTCCACACTTGTCTTTTTTCACAGCAGCCTTGATTGAAAGTCTGACTTGAGATTCTACTGGACAGGGAATACTCAGTGTTAAATTGCGGTTGTGAGTAAAGATTCCAACTGAAATAAACTTGTCCCTTAGGTGCATTTCTCATTCTCCTTGGAGCAAAGCACCTCTTGTAAATTAAGAAGGAGACATCTCCAGGAGCAGGATCCCACGTGGAGAAAAACCGCTCCACATCTGAGTGAGTTTCTGAGTAGAGGCAAATTCCCAGGAAGGAGCAGATCCTAGATTTGCACAGCCTTCTCAGAAAGCAGATTTGGGTTATGTTGCAGCATCCAGAAGGCCTGGCAGGGAAAATGGTCTGGACCAGACTTAGAGAGAGGAGAACTAGGCTGTGAGGAATAAAGGAATGTTAGGCCATGCTGGAACTATAACTTAACTGAGGGGTTTGGGGAATGTGCTCTGGGGAAAGTGGTTTTACGGCTAGATCTGAATAAATTCCATCTTTTACCAATTCCAGTACAACCCCACACTGTTTATTTTTCACTCACTCTTTCCACATTCTGAGCTCTTCTCACCCCATGAATCAGGCATCTGGAAAAAATGCTGATGAATTGCTTTATTGTGGCATTATAGGACAGCAGTACAAGAAAGGTTTTCTGTTTGTCTTGTTCGTGGTTGGGAAAAATTAACCCCAAGAGTGTAAGTGAATTTCCCTGCCTTTGTATTAGTGGCAGAGCTGAGAGATGACATTGACTTTCCTGACACTCAGACTGGTGCTGATCACATTATCACTGTTAAAAAAGGTATACTGAAAAACATATACTGTAGAAAAACAATTTAAAAGTGACCTTATTGGCCTGGTACATTGGCTCATGCCTGTAATCCTAGCACTCTGGGAAGCCAAGACCGGCGCACTGATTGAGCTCATGAGTTGGAGACCAGCCTGAGCAAGAGCCAGACCCCATCTGTACAAAAAATAGAAAAGCTAGCAAGATGTGGTGGCACACGTTTATAGTCCTAGCTACTTGGGAGGCTGAGACAAGAGGATCACTTGAGCCCAGGAGTTTGAGGTTGCTGTTAGCTATGGCCAGGGCACTCTAGCTTGGGGCAACAGAATGAGATTTGTTATACTAGTCTCAAAAAAAAGAAAAAAAGGGACCTTACCTTAAAGCACTGGTTCTCAAACTGAACCGTATTAAAGGGTCATGGCATTTTGAAGATTGAGAACCACTGCCTTAAAGTGCCTTCATCCCTTTTTTGATAGCTTTGAGTTATTTCTATTACTCAAGTAATAAACAGAGAAATCCACATACAATACATCTTGAAGACTCAGGTTATTTAGTGCATTTTGATTTATTTAACCATTTTTCTCATAATTTTTTTTATTTGCAAACACGAAATGTTAAATATTATATAGATAGATAGATAGATAGATATAGATTTTTTTTTTTTTTTTTAGAGACAGAGTCTCACTTTGTTGCCCTTGGTAGAGTACCATGGTGTCACAGCTCACAGCAACCTCCAACTCCTGGGCTTAGGTGATTCTCTTGTCTCAGCCTCCTGAGTAGCTGGGACTACAGGTGACTGCCACAACACCTGGCTATTTTTTCTTGCAGTTTGGTCAGGGCCAGGTTTGAACCCACTTCCCTCGGTATATGGGGCCAGCGCCCCATTCACTGAGCCACAGGCACCGCCCCACATATGTTGTTTAAAAAAAAAAATTGGTAGTGGCCAGGCATAGTGGCTCATGCCTGTAATCCTAGCACTCTGGGAAGCCAAGGTAGGCATACTGTCTGAGCTCACAGGTTGGAGACCAGCCTGAGCCAGAGTGAGACCTCATCTCTTAAAAATAGCTAGGGATTGTGGTGGGTGCCTGTAGTCTCAACTACTTGGGAGGCTGAGGCAAGGGAATTACTTGAGCCCAGGAGTTTGAGGTTGTTGTGAGCCGTGATGCTATGGCATTCTACCAATGGGGACAAAGTGAGACTGTCTCAAAAAAAAGGTAGAAAACAGTTACATTCATTCAGTAAAGAATTATACCTCCAAGCTCCACATGATCATATCACAGTCATAAATGGGCATGTAGGTGCTTCTTTAAGGTGTCCTTTCCTGACTCTTCTTTAGGGTGAAAAGCGTATTCACTCACAGAGAGGCATTTTACCCATGTGATATGTATAGCTTTTTAAGAAGGCAAATCTAGGAGTTCTAAGATATTTTGTACCTCTAATGATTTCATTCCTTTTTTCTATCCCAGCTATACCTTTGGAGATTTCTACATTTTACCGAGATAAGCTGAAAATGAAGAAATCCTATGTGAGTTGTTGAAGTCATTCTATATATTATGTTACAATGAATTTTATGAGATTAATGACTCTTACATTTAAAATGGAACAATAGAAATATGTAACAATAAACTTAAAGGAAACAGTGTAACACAGTGGTTCTCAAACTTTAGTGTACATAAAAATGACCTGGAAAGTTTGTTAAAACATAGAATAGGGCCTGATAATTTACATTTTTAACAAAATTGCAGGTAATGTTAGTATTGAGGTCTACAAGCCAGTTTGGAATAGAAGATTAATAGAACAGAGTTGGCAAGGATATAAACAGTATATATGTGTGTTTATGTATGAGTTTATATATGAAATTATTAAATTTGAGTCACAGATATTTCTAACCTTTCTGCTCACATGGCAAAAAGGATAGTCTTTTACATGACTTTCATTGATCATCAGAATAATGATTTGATTTATTTGACCATTTTTCTCATATTTTTTTTATTCGCAAACACAAAATGTTAAATACATATTTTTTATATATATATATATATATATATATATATATTTTTTTTTTTTTTTTAGAGATAGAGTCTCACTTTGTTGCCCTTGGTAGAGTACCATGGTGTCACAGCTCACACCTGATTGCTTTTGGTGGATAAAGACCTTCTGATCCTGAAAGCTGAAACAAAACCTATTAATGATGGACATTTTCTAGTGATAACCATGGAAAAAATTATTCTTAAGTGGAAGCAAAAGTTTAGGTACCAAGCCATACTTAGTTAATGAAGTTTTTCAGGGGACCCTGTTATCCAAGCTCATGTTGATGGCTTTCCAGTGGTCTTGTTTGTTTGGAATAAAACTTAGAATGTGTAGAGAATAAAATGACTGTATATCCTTAAAATAACTTCCCAGGATTTTTAATCTTCCTCTCTCTGTAGGGTATTCAATTAAGAGATTATTTTCTGGCAGTTGTTTCTGTACGTAATCAAATTTAAACCCATGCTTCATGCAGAATGAATTCTTCCCCTCCATTTGCTGGAATTTGGTCTAAAAGTCATCAATTTTGTGTGTTTTTATTATGGTAGAATACTTATAAAGTAGAGTTCACAATTTAAAGTGCACAATTCAGTGACATTTAGTATATTCACAGTGTTATGTGGCCATCATCATCATCTAGTTCCAGGGCATTTTCAGCTTCTGAAAACAAAGTCACTTTCCATTCACCCCTGACCCCAGTCCTTGGCAGTCACAAATCTACATTTTGTCTCTATGGACTTGCCTATTCTGGATATTTTATATAAATATAATCATACACCCAGCACTCTGGGAGACTGAAGCAGGTGGATTGCCTGAGCTCACGAGTTTGAGACCAGCCTGAGCCTGAGTGAGACCCTGCCTCTAAAAATAGCCAGGCATTGTGGTGGGCGCCTATAGTCCCAGCTACTTGGGAGGTTGAGGCAAGAGAATCACTTGAGCCCAAGAGTTTGAGGTTGCCATGAGCTATGATGACACCACAGCACTCTACCCAGGGCAAAGATGGGATTCTTTCTCAGTCAGTGCAGACTCAAACTCCTGGGCTCAAGTGATCCTCCTGCCTCAGCTTTCTGAATAGCTAGGACTAAAGGTATATCCTATGACAGCTGGCTAATTTAAAAATGTTTTTGTAGAGATCGGGTCTTGCTATGTTAGCCAGGCTGACAATTTTACATTTTGAATCATTTTTTTCATGGTTCTTGCTTATATAATTTTTTAGCGTACTGTTTATTATGGAAAATTTCAATTCAAATCATGTTAAATACTTGATTACTTTTCAGAATCATGAATTGGTTTCTCATCATTCTCAATAAGTGACCTTTATTAGGGGTGGATGGCAGTGAATTCATTATATATTCCGGTCCATTGCAGTTGGCTTTTTTTTTTTTTTTGAGACGGAGCCTCAAGCTATCCCCTTGGGTAGAGTGCCATGGCATCACGCTCACAGCAACCTCCAACTCCTGGGCTCAAGCGAGTCTCCTGCCTCAGCCTCCCAAGTAGCTGGGACTACAGGCACCCGCCACAACGCCTGGCCATTTTTT